>CAVNZG010000348.1:0-36679 GCA_963693315.1 Diogma glabrata
ATTTGAAGTAAATTTTGGTAGGGGTAGGTACAAGTTCTTTTGAAAATGCTTTTAGAATAATAGCAGGAATGTTGTCCAGACCGGAGGCTTTGTTGATATTTAACCCCTTATAAGAGGTTCCGAACACTGTAGCTTTTCTTGCTGGGTTAGTGACGATTAAATCATCGTCAATAATAGGAGGAATAGAAGATTTGGTACCAGATTTTAAAGAGTTAATGGCACTGTAAAACCTTTGGTAGAAATAGACATAATCGAAAGTTTTTCCACTTTCGATCTGTCAATTTGCTTTTTCGTTTATTATTATCGGGTTTGATATTTTATTGGCCTTTAGATATTGGGTTTGGTATGAATCCAAATATTATATAATCTTCGTTTGGTTTTAAGGGCAACAAATATTGTTATTGGGATTTCATTCTTGAGAAGGGATCAAATTTATTGATACCAAATTGAATGTTAAAGTTTTGGACAGAAACGTTAAAACCGCCAGTATAAACAATGACGTCAGTATAAACAATGGTGTCTATTTTGAAGAATTGAATTTCGTTTTTAATTTTTGTAAATTCAAAATTTAAATTTTGTAAATAAATCACTTAAGTTCTTTTTTCATACAAACCCTTAGATCGTTAACTAAAATAAAATTTTACCTGTTTTTCTTGTGTATGAGTTTTCATATGACGTAATAAACCATATTCATATGTAAATTCTTTTTGACAGTGTGCACATTGAAACAGGTTTTCGCAGGTATGGATCTTCATATGATGTTTTAATCCCTTTGTTAATTTAAACTCCTTATTACAAAATTGGCATGGAAACTACAAATAAAATAAAAAACAAAAGATAACGTTTAATGTATTTAAAAATTTATTTTGTTTGTAGCCGATTTAAACTTACCGTCATTCTTTCCGGATCATGAGTTACTTTGTGCCTTCTCCAATTGCGTAAATTCGCAAACTTTTTACTACATTCTGAACATTCATATGGTTTCTCTCCCGAATGACTTTTCATATGTTGGTTTAACCGATAGTTGTACGGATATTTTTTATTACAAATTTTACATTCGTAACGTTTTGGGGGGTATATCTTAATCTTAAAAATAAAAATTATTGACAGTAGTAAGTATTGCTCTTAAATTTTAATAGACCATAATAAACTTATTGAAATTTCATTTATAAAATTTTTCTGTTCAAAAACGCTTACATTTATTTGTTTAAATTAGTGATGCACCGGGTCCTAAAAATACATAAAGCCGGGTATCGGGTACCCGGCCGGGTACTCGGTCCAGGTATTTGATTAAATTTTCATTTACAAACAACCGAGAATTCTGTAAATATTTAGCAATTTGCTTACTTTAAAGGGTGAAAAAAATGAAAACAACTTGAATATGAATTGTTTTACATTAAAATTCATGGAATAAATTTTTAATAGGAATTAAATTTGAATGAATTTCAAAAATTTCAGTATAACAAGACAAATTTCATACTTCAATTTAAAAGCTTTAAGCTGGGTTCCTACATAGATTTGAAAATAATTTTAAAAATTTTATTTAAATCATTTTGTATGTCATCAGACTACTCACTGAATACTCGTCTGGTAAGCGAACGGAAAATCTTTTTTTACTTTTATTTAACTTGTTTTGTGGAAAATATAATACAAATTTGATATTTTTCATTGGCAATAAAAGCGAAATCAAAATTGGAAGATGGGCCATTAGTCAGTGATTAACGTCGGATACGGGCTCTATTTAAATCTCTATATATATTAGTCCCTGGGCCTTCACCTACATAATTTTCTGATTACCACATATTTTATACTCCGTGAGGCGCCTGTCCTTGACGAGCCCGAAAACATTTGTTCTGCGATTTTTTTCAAATCGGCCGCTTTTGCTTTCGGCTAGCTCCGAAAAATGCCGATTGCCCGGGATCTTGTAAATTTTTGTTTTTTTTTAGCTATGGGGGTTGGAAATTTGATTTAGAACACAAGGGTAACCTTGTCCGACAAAAATTTGTCTGCTATTGTCTAGTCCGACAACCCAAACATCCAAAATGTCAGTTGTCGGACTCGACAATAGCAAACACATTTTGGTCGGAACACGCTTACCCTCGTATTCTAAAACAAATTTCCAACCTCCACAGTTAAAAAAAATAAATGTGGTAGCAAATTTACAAGCTCGCGGGAAATCGGCATTTTTCGGAGCTTGCCGAACGCAAAAGCGGCCGATTTGAGAAAAATCATAGAACAAATGTTTTCAGGCTCGTCAAGGACAGGCGCATCACGAAGTATAAAATATGTGGTAATCAGAAAATTATGTAGGTGAAGGCCCAGGGACTATATTAAAATAGATTTAAAAATTAAATAAGTTGATTCTTGTAGTGAGAAAAGTTAAAATGAACTTTAGTTTTTTTTTCTTTTAAATGATAGTTTTAGTTGAAGAAATAATGATATTGTTTAGTGTTAATGAATAAAACAAAAATATATTGATATATTTGTTTGTGTTGTTCTATATGCAATTAAAAATAATAGTGCAAATTGCAAATTGTGTTACATTTAACAAAATTAAATATGTATGATATGATATTTGGCTTGCAAATTATTTAAATAAAAAAGTTTTTTGGTTAAAACGAATTTGTAAATTACTAATTATTTCTATTATCCGACAATTGTTTCGGTTTATTTTAAAACCATCTTCAAGGAAATGTTACACTGAAAAAAAAATTGAAGTTCATGACAACCTCATCTCGAAGTTGGCAGTTGATTATTCATGCAAAGAAAAAGTATTTGCAAACAATTTCACTGTGATTGGGACAACTACACGATAACATTTTCCTAACAACAGAATGAGGTTTATGTAAAATATAAAGTGTTATATTCAATATAACAGTAGTTGAATAAAGAAAATTACATATTTCCCTGAAAAAAATTTCTTTGGCCTTATATCATGAATTTTTCATTTTAAAGTTTAAGTATTTGAGATTAATTGAACTATATTTTATTTTCACATAAACATTTTGTGTTATGGTCTCAACTTCATCGATTTATAATTGTAGAGTTGTTGAAGCAATTTCGTAGTTTGATTCGCCATATGTGACCGCACGGTGAGGTTAAGACAATTGCATTTCGATTGGAAATAGGACATGTTTTTTTCAGTGCGTAATAAAAAATAAAGTAATACCTCTTAATATTTAATATGTATTTTATTGGAATAACCACATTTGTATAGTAAATTTGACAAAACTTGTAGATCTTTTAATTATCTACAACTTTTACATTTAACTTTTTTTTGATACAAGTTTTTTTGGTCGTTACGCGCTACACAAATTAATATTTTAAGAGTAATAATTGAAAAGGTGCCTTATTTTAAAAACATGTTTTTGTTGTAAAATTTGACGGAGAATACTATGGGAATACTAAGAACTTGATTCGTTTTGGGGGCGTTTGTTAAAAATTGATTTAAACATGTAAATTTTTTATAACAATATGAATGTGTTAATATTTTTTATGAAAAATATTTTTTTATCAAAGTTCAGTCCTTCAGCTACAAAAGTGCAGTCATCGTCATCATCCTCAATCTTGTTTAAAAACATTAACTTAGAAATTAATGCTGGTGGCGGGTAAGTTTAAGTTAAATCTAAGGGATTCGAATTTTGATCGTCGTACGATTAACATCGCTTTGCTATAATATAAATTAATTTAAATTATTTTTATTGTCTTTAAAAAAAAAAATTTTTTTTTCAAATTAAAGTAAAAATTTTCCATTGATTTTGTACATCAAAAAAGGAAAACAAAAACTTGTATTGTGAGTTTAATAACTGTGATTCTGCATGTCTCAGCATGAAACATGTAGTCGTCAATCAAATTCATTAAACCCTAAAACGAAAAGACCTAACTCTGCTATGGATAACGCTAATGTGTTAAATAGTTCAGTGAAATTTAACTTACCAGTAAGTGAAAGATTCGATTCATTGCTTAACAATCAAGCAACCAAAACCAACGGGAATGTCAACTTGAAAACGGGAAATAAGAACATTCCACCTATTATTTGCAAATTGGATTATGACGTCATTCACGGCATAATGAAAAAATTAAATATTAAAAAATATTAAAAAGTTATTTCTATTGGGATTAAAGTTCTTTGTTGTAACTTACACGATTATAATACATTTTCTAATGAGCTGAAAACAATGAGTAACAGTGAACACTTTACTTACACTCTTGATGAAAACAAAATAGTGAGATTTGTGCTTTTTGGACTACCGTCGATAGAAACATCTATAATTGAAAACGAGTTAAAAGGTTATGCTTTGCATTCCTTAAAAATAGTTAAAGTCACACCAAAAAAAACAACAAAGATGACGCAATTTATTTTATCACCTTCAAAAAATATTCTGTATCTCTAAGACAGTTAAAACAGATAAAGTTTATATACCATACGGTATGTAATTGGGAGAATGTCATCAACTCACGGAAAGGTCCTACACAATGGCTTAAATGTTTCATGTTTGGACATGGTATTAGCAACTGTCACATGAAACCTAAATGTAAATAGTGCGCTGCTGATCAGGGAGATATAATAGCTGAGTGTCCATTTAAAGGTGAAACAAACTAAAATGTGCCAACTGTGATGGAAGTCATGCTGCCAACTCGACAACCTGTCCAAAAAGGGAAGAATACATTACGCGTAAACATCAACTAAACCAACGAAATTTCGCACAACAAAGATCCGCTAAGTATAATAGTAATAACTTCAATATGGCAAACATTAATTTTCCACAAATTAAAACAGTTACACATCCAATCCATTTTGGTTCACAACAAACTAATTTCAGAAACACACAAAATACCGCATACTCAGATGTACTGAAAAACACAGATCAATTTACTCATTTTCCACCTGAACAAAACGAAACACGTGAACAATTGTTTAAAACTTCTGAGCTCCTTGAAATGTTTAAAGGGCTTGTGGTAACATTAAAAAACTGTTCAACTAAACTCGAACAAGTACACTGCATAGCAGAATTCGCTTTTAAATATGGCGGGAGTCCATAATAATCTTACTATCGCAACTTGGAATTGCGGTAGTATGAAGGAAAAAAAATACGAGCTTGTTGAGTTTCTAGAAAAATTCAAAATTGATATTATGCTTTTAACCGAAACACATTTGAAATCTCATGTACCATTTTTTATTCATATTTATTTTTTCTATAGACGCTATCGCGAATTAGTTTCAAAAGGTGGTGTCGGTATCTTAGTAAGGAAAACAATTGCACACGTTCTCCTTTCAGACCTTCAATTGAAATCAATTGAATGTCTTGGAATAGAAATTAAAACAACAAATAATATTAACTTAAAAGTGTTTGTTTGTTACTGTCCCAATCAAAGCGATAACAATTTAAGAAATGATCTTGTTAAAATAAGCAATATAAATACACCTTACATTGCTGGTGGTGATTTTAATTGCCACCACAATATGTGGAACTGTTATAGAAATAACAAAGGAGGACGCGTTTTGCAAAATATCGTCCAAAATTCAAACAATTGCATAATAGCTGCACCTAGTTCTCCCACACATTTAAGTCCGATAGGTAGAGCTAGTACTATTGACATATTTTTAACTAATAATATTTTTCCAATTTTAAGCGTTGAATGTATGAATGAACTAAACTCAGATCATCTACCGGTTATCAGTGCTATAAATTTAGAACCTGCAGCTGCAAACTTAAACAATACAAGATACAACTATCGAAAAACCAATTGGGCATTATATAAAAACCAAATTAACAGTAGTTTGGGGCAGTATCCAACATATAATGAGCCGTGTACTATTGCAGGAAGCAATGAAAGAATTAATAACCTTGAAAACGAAATTATCACCGCTAGAGAAAACCTAACACCATTAGCTAAATCCACAAATACTGAAAAACTTATTTTAGATGATGAAACAAAACTCTTAATAGGTCTTAGAAACACAAGAAGAAGGCAATGGCAACGATTAAAATATCAGTACTTGAGACAAATCGTAAAAGACTTGAACCATATAATAGCGACAAGAATTAATTATCTGCTTAATTGTAAATGGCAAAACAAACTTGTGGACCTAGCAAAAGGAACAACACCATTTTGGAAAGTGACCACAAATCTTAAAAAGAAGTATAAACCTATACCTCAAATTAAAGTTCTTATAAACCAAAACGAGTTTAGTACTGGAGTTTCAGTCTCATTAAATGAGGTCAAAAATATTCTTAAATATATCAAACCATTCAAAGCTCCTGGAAACGATCGTATACCAAACATTTTGTTAAAAAACCTACCAGATTCAGCTATTTTGTATATTGTCGATATTTTCAATGACTGTTTAAAAATTGGATATTTTCCGACAAACTGGAAAACCGCTAAAGTCATACCCGTACTTAAACCCGGCAAAGATCCTACAAGCTACAAAAGTTATCGGCCCATCAGCCTTCTATGTACCTTAGGAAAAGTATTTGAATATTGTATCAAAGATAGAATTATGCAAATTATAGATGAACAAAATTTACTAATAAACGAACAGTTCGGTTTTCGTAATGCTCATTCGACAGTACATCAAGTTCATAGAATTATTAAGTATATAAAAACAAAAAGATCAGCTTTGGAATCTACTGGGGTAGTTTTTATCGATCTTGAAGGTGCTTTTGATACGGTATGGATTAACGATTTGTTGCATAAGTTAAAATCTAACAAATTCCCAATCTTTCTTTTAAAAATACTAAAGTCGTATCTATCTAATCGCTCTTTTTATGTCCAAATCTCAACGGAAAAGTCAGATAAGATTGACATACCTGCAGGAGTTCCACAAGGTTCCATTCTTGGACCAACACTGTTTAATTTATTTGTGAATGATATTCCGCAAGTTTCTAACTGTGAAATAGCTCTATTTGCTGATGATACAGCTATTTACACAAGAGATGAGCTATCAACTCCCATCATTAGTAGACTTAATCATTACCTGGTTATAATTCAACAATTTTTTGAAAAATGGCGGCTTAAAAGAAACATTTCAAAATGCCAAGCAATGTATTTTACCAGATGTAAAGCAGTTAGAAAGTTACCCCAATCTCCAATACTAATAAACAATACCCCAATCGAATGGAAAAAAAGTGTTAAGTATCTTGGAATAACATTAGACCCAAAATTAACGTTAAAACAACACATTCTCGATATTTTAAAAAAATGCCAAACCTTATTTTTTGTTTTTTATCCGGTTCTAAATAGAAAAAGTAAAATGAACATACAAAATAAACTTTTAATCTACAAAACAATGATTTTATCTGTGATAATGTATGGATGTCCTATTTGGTGGCAATCTGCTGAGACATACAAAAACAAACTTCAGGTAGAACAGAACAAGTTTCTAAAATTAATCTTACAGGTACCTAAAAGATTTAGTACAACACAACTCCCCGAAGAAACAAACATGAAACTTGTTAAAGACACTGCCTGTGCACAAAACTTAAATTACAATAGGAAGCTGTTGTTAATTGATAATGATTTAATTAGTGAACTACCAGCCATATCATAGTTATATTTAACTATTATTATAAAGTAGTTTTAGTTTAGAAATAAGTTAGGTAAGATAGTTGTAGTTAGTATAACCTAGTTCTAAGAAAGTCTTTTGCCATATTATTTTGAAAACAAAAATCTTGTAATTATTAATTAATGTCTTCTCTTTTTAAACGATCAGCTGTTGTAAAATTTATTTTATTGATCTCAGCACAAAACAAATCAAACTGTATATCTTATGAATGACTAATAAATGAATTAAATTAAAAATTAAGTTAAATCTAAATTTAATTTTAATTACAATAATTTAATTCCATTTAATTTAAAACTTAAAACATTTGAAAAGTTAAATACCAAAATTTCAAATAATTAAACTAAATAGTTGAGTCATTTGACTTTTGTTAAATATTGAAGAATGCATTTAAAAGAATGAATATAAAACGATTGTAAAAATAATATATGAGCAATTTCACGAAGATTCAACATCGTTTTGACTTGACCCCTTTTAATTTTGATTATTTTTTGTTTATGGATAGTCTTGGATAAATAAAACATACAAGTTCTCTTAGAATTTTTTTTTTCGACCAGGGGTCTTCACAGGGTGCCCCTCAATTTTTTGTTATTTTGTGATGTGAGTGCATTTTGACGAGCGATTGTAGAAAAACTATTGAATCGATTTTCATAAATGATATGTCGTTGAATAGGTATTAGAACAAAGTTTTGAAAAATGTACACTGTTAATTTTTTGAAATAATTTTTAACGGTGTAACATAAGAAAAAAACGGTGTAATTGAAAAAAAGATGGCATAGCCTCTTTTTTTTTTTTTTTTTTAACAAAATTGAAGCTTATTTTATATCTAACAACTTGTGAAAGTTTAGGACTAGCATCATTTTTTGTTTTAAAGATAAAATTCGTTGTGCATATGACTGTCGGGAATCAGTTTTTTTTGTTCTGAAGGAAAATTATAAAAATGGCGGTATAAACTAAGAGATTTTTTTTTTATGTTAAATATCAAATATTTTATTATTAGACGAACTTTTTAAAATATTATAAAAATTATATATGTAGTACAATAAATAAAATAAATACAATTGTTAAAAATGATTTACTTATTTTACAAACATAAGTTTCTTTTGAATAGGAAAGCACTTCTGCAATTATTTTCTTTGTATTAGATGGCATAAAAAATGAAATGTTTATTTGTCACTTTTAGTAATCACTTGTCACTCTTATAAAAAATAATTTGACAGTCTTGACTGCAAACAAAAAAGCCGTATAAACAACTAAATCTATTTAGGAACTTTTGACTGGAGAAGTATTATGTTCGTATTATGTTATTATGGAATCATAAAGTAAAGGATTGTTTTTCAACATTAAATTACAAATATTTTATTATTGAATAAACTTTTTAAAATATCATACAAATTATATATGTGAAAATAAATATAGTTATTAAAAATTATTTACTTATTTTACATTCAAAAGTTTCTTTTGAGTTGGAAAACATTTTTGCATTTATTGTCTTAGTATCTACTGGTACAAAAGAATGAAATTTTTGAGTTCCACTTATAGTAATCGCATTTTTATATCGATTTTGTAATTTTTCTTTTGTTAATTGATATTCATTTTTATCGGCGTATCCAAAGTTCATGGTAGATTCCCATTTTAAAGCCCATTCGAAAAGTTTTTTTGGTGTATCAATAATATTATCTTCGCTCGCCATACTATAACGGTGTGCAGCACGCTTCAGTGCACCACCAATTCCATCACAAGGTCCCTTTCCATGGCTGGTAGCATGAAAATGCCATTCAGCGTCAACCTTAAAGTCTTCTTTATGGTGGCATAAGTTAATTAGGTTATGTTTATTTTTGTATTGGGAAGGTGCACCGTCAGTGTTATAAATTATTTTTGTAATATTAGAATTTATATGCGTTTTGATGAATTCAATAAGTTTTGTAATGAAAAGATGGACTGTAGTACTGTTGTGATCGTTTATATCCGAAATGAGTATAAAACTTCGGTGCTGTATATATTCACTTGTGGCACTTTTAAAATAAATGACAAATGGATGAATAGTAGCTTGTGAATTATTATAATAATAGCCTTGAACCGCATTCTGAATTATATGAAGCCGTAGTTTTCAGAAAAATCCCCTTGAACGAAGCACTCTCCTGCTTCTAAATTTTTTTTTTTTCCTCAATGAATGTAGATTGTTGTTTTGCTATAAAGTTGTGTGGTATCAAAATTTGTAAACGGTAAATAAATTTTTTCATAAATTCTTCTACAGTTTCTATTAAAGTATCCAAATTGCATCGATCAGTGGTATTCCATTGTTGATATTTGACCTGAAGGATTCCTTTAACGTCAAAATCATTTAGTAATTTTTCTTTCAGTTGTTGAAGTTTTTTTGAACATTCATTGCACTTCAAATTATGACAATCTTCTGTTAATTTACCACATGAAACAAATTCAATTAATGTTTTATAATTTTGGAAAGCAGCATCAGTAATCCAAGACATCTTAGAGTGTTGAATCATTAGTTTCATATTTTGATGTACCACACGCACACATTATGAACTCCTTGGGATAATTTTATACATTCTTATGGTCGAAGGGACGTGAATTTAGTAAATCCTATTTTCACATCAGGAAACTTATTTTTAAACTCCACATAAGCTTTAGTTAATGTACATAGCAATAAGCGCTTTTGTGTTTTTATGCGCTCCTCTCCTTTTTTAAAAGATATTGCATCTCGTTTGCCTGGCAATAATCTACTGATTTCATCACTTTTATAGAACTGTTCCACAACATTTATATCTGTTGTGGATACACCTCATTAACCGTCGCAGATGAATGCTGAAAATTATTTTCATGTAGAGTTTTACTTTTTTCAACCAAATGACGCGTAGCATTACTTCCAAATATATCTTGAATCTCCTGCATTTTCATTTCTTGCGGTAAAATTGACAACATTTTTTGTTTTTCAGCATAACCCCCATTGTCGAAATGTATCTTTATGTTTCTAATAATTTTTTCATAACGTTGCCTTATTTTTGCATTTTCAGACAACTCTAATACTTCACCAGTCAAACGTTCCTGAATAGACTTAGTTATTTGAACGGCTTTTCGTTTCCTGTAGTCGAGACTGCCACACAAATCTATTTTAAGAGGTGAAAGATGATCCGATATAATATGTTTGTTTAAATTATTAATTAACTCATCACGCTCTATCTTAATCAAGTTTGGTGTTTGAACATAATCTCGATTAAAGCTGGCACCAATCACTTGATCGGTTTGCATTTCATCTGATGTTTCATTTGAAGATGCGTCATTGGATACTGCATCGTCACCCACTGTTAGTGATGTTGATAAATCGGAACCAGAAGGTAGTGTTGACTGTTTCATTAAATGCCAATAACAATTTGAACATATTCGCTTATTCTCCATTGCACTAATCCCAAGAACATCTAAATGTTGTCGAACATTCTCTGTAATTTTCCTTTTATTTGAAGAACACTTAGAATTTGAAAATGGCTTAACGCATTTATATTCACTCATTTTAGAAAAATTAAATTTTGAAAGTTTTTGTTAAAGTAATAGAAATTAACTGATTGTGACCAATTTAAAACTTCATTTATATAACAAAAATGGGATTAAAAATAGTAATGCAGGCATCAATAAAGATTATATACGCCTATTTTTTATGACCAAATATAATTACTCTACATTTACTACTCTACAGCATCTATTCAACCTTTTGAAATCTTTGTCTTAATTACAGCCATATATAACTTAAAATCCTTAAGATGGTTTTTATTTATTTTTAATTCATATTAGTTTACGCCTATATTCACTTAAAATTAAAAGTAGGATTCTCAAATTTTTCAATCATGCATATCTAAAAAAACAGCCTCCTTTTAAAAGATTAAGGGATTAACAGGTAAATGCACAGGTAAATAAAAACAAAATTCAATTTTATTTAAAAAAAAAAATAAAAAAGTGGGATTAGATGCTAGCTTCATCTTTTAAACTTGTTTTCTTATGTAACACCATTCTACGACATATCATTTATATTGTTATTATAATTATATTATTATATTTAAAAAAAAAATACAGTAAAACTCGTTTTTAAAGTACGGTCAAGGGATCGACGTAAGCGTACGTTATACACCATGGTACGTTATATCCATAAAAATTAAAAAAGCATAAGCAAATTTGCCTGTTATTCTCATTATACCATTGTATTTCATATTAAATTATTTACTACATGTTAATTGATATAAAACCGATCACAAAAAATAGGAACATATAGTTTAAAAACAATTCATTATCATAAAATAGTTATGTTAAAACTAATCAAACCAACGCTACATAAACATATGAATGTATGTTAATATTTTCGGATGAGAATGTCTGAATATTGGCCTACTCAGATTAATCTGCGATGGACAATTTTTTTACTGAAAAATAATCAGTAATTTTCTGTTGTTTAAGGCAAAGTTGAATAATATTTTCCACTTTAATTACAATTTGGTCGTCAATTTGCATTTGATTAAATCCGGGCTGCAAACCTGATCAGCAAGCGCGTAGCGTACGGATTTAACCCGAGTTTATTCAAAACTTTCTCACCGACCAATACATTTCGGTATCCATTGATGGCTTTTCTTCTGCGTCTAAATTAACTAACGCTGATGTACCACAAAGTTTAGTTTTGTCACCACTTTATTTTTAATTTTTTACTTTTAAATTAAAATCACCAGCAACCCAATAAATAATTTTTCAGATGATAGTACACTGTACAAGTCATTTGTTTTCCTATCTTTAAAAGGGAAAAGGCATGAACGAATAAAGCCCGCCCGGAGAGACTCTGCCATAAATGTAAATGATAGCCTGAAAGTTTCCAATTGGGGTGACTGAAATATGTTCAATTTTAACTCAACCAAAACATGACTATTGATTGTTGCCAGATCAACGACCGAGTTTGCCAAAGATATTTCGATTATTGTGTTTCGATTAAAATGTCGCAAAATTTTGCTGAACTTGACTGAAATTGCTTTTTAAAAAGTTCATTTAATAATAAAATATTTGATATTTAACATAAAAAAAAAATCTGAATCTAAAAATCGCTATTTTTATAATTTTCCTTCAGAACAAAAAAAACTGATTCCCGACAGTCATATGCACAACGAATTTTATTTCTAAAACAAAAAAATGATGCTAGTCCTAAACTTTCACAAGTTGTTAGATATAAAATAAGCTTCAATTTTGTTTAAAAAAAAAAAAAGAGGCTATGCCATCTTTTTTTCAATTACACCTTTTTTTTCTTATGTTACACCGTTAAAAATTATTTCAAAAAATTAACAGTGTACATTTTTAAAAACTTTGTTTTAATACCTATTTAACGACATATCATTTATGAAAATCGATTCAGTAGTTTTTCTACAATCGCTCGTCAAAATGCACTCACATCACAAAATAACAAAAATTGAGGGGCACCCTGTGAAGACCCCTGGTCGAAAAAAAAAATTCTAAGAGAACTTGTATTTTTTATTTATGAAAGACTATCTATAAACAAAAAATAATCAAAATTAAAAGGGGTCAAGTCAAAATTTCCCAAAAATTTGCTGAACTTGCGTGAAATTGCTCATATATTGTATTTTCCTTTTGATTAATTGTGGGTCCTGATTGTTAGTCAGAAATAAGCATTAAATCTTCCGTTCGCTTAGTATGAACTTCTTGTTGTTTTCCTTTGCTCAAAACGTTGACATATTTTAGAATGAAGTTCTAAATAAATCAAGTGGCTGATGTAATGCAGGTAGGTTTCATGATGGCTCTTTTCAATGTGGTTTCCTTTACTTCCTTTTTTTCTAATTTCCTTCCTTTTCCCCTTCCTTTTGGTCAGTTACAGACTCATACATGCTTTGTAAAAAATCCACGACGATCGCTGAATTCTAGCCGTTGCAATTGACCATCTTCAAAGCCTCTGGATGAGCAAAAATATTTGTAAACAAGCTACGATCAAAACGGTTTGCCTCTTCATGACAAATACGATGATCCTAGTACCGTTACAATGTGCGCAGTACAATCAAGAGCCACAAGAGCCTTAGAAATGTCCCATCCGTTTGCTTTCTAAATATCCTGTTGTAGAACATGACCGTCTCAAAACGATTATTTTAAAAGACTCTATTGAAAAATTTTGAAATTCATTGGCCCACTCGCAGAGTTTTCTAAAAAGCAACGGGTGGGAATACAAGTCATAAAAGTTTCACTAGAAATGATCAGCAAAGGTGGTGGAATAAATTGAATTTATAAATTTTAGACTATTTTTAGTTTCCTTTTTACCCTACGTCGAGTAATTAAAAAATTGAAGGATACCGGGTATTTCAAAATTGGGCCGGGTAACGGGTAATTTCCGGGTACTCGGTGCATCACTAGTTTATATAATATAAAATCAGAGCAAACGTAACATTAAATATTTTAGAAATGGAAATTACTCTCGGAACAACACAATCATATGATTTTTCACCGGAATGAATTATCAATCGATTACACTAATCAAAAAATATTGTAAGCCTCCAACTTTTCAATCTGGTCAAATATCTTCCTTTTACGACTGTATTTTTGTCTATAAATATGTGGTTTAATTTTCAATGTATTGAGATCGATTTAAAATTTGTTAACTAAATTACTGTGTTCGTAATATTTTTTAAATGATCTTCCAGTTTGACCTGCATAAATTTTCTGATAGTTATTACTTGTTAATTTATAAAAATAACTGTTTCATTATTTTTTATGTTTATTATGGCTTAGTGGAAAAGTTGATTATATATTTAACTGTCTAGATATATTAACTGAAATATTATCTTGTTGCTTTGATTTTAGATAAGCAAGATTCTCTCTCTCTGTCTGTTGCGCACCCGATTTCCTTGTTTCACATCTATTTTATATCGTTTACAAGCCCGGCTTGAGATCTGTTATCTTCCGGGTCATGTAGGTCATACTCACGATTGTAACGCCCAACTTATTTCATACCACTTAGTTGAATATTTGTATATATGATTGAAATAAAATAAGATTCATAATCCCTTTACTACTTAATTTTAATCTTCTTTTTACAGAAACTTTTTATTTCCAAGTTGTCGGGTGATACTTGTTCAGTCGGTCACTTATGTTCATTTGAGTTGTTCGAGCAGTTTTCGGTTTTGGTCTATTGTCCCGTGAAAATCAGAAGAGTTTTAAATTTTGCACTTTTTTAACTTTAGCGTCCGTCATGGAGGAGTATGTGATATTCGAGCATTACCTCTTGAAAAGCCATACATGATGGAAACTCTTACCTTTAATATATGTCTATATTGTGGCACCATCAGAAAATTTTCTTTTATTGTTAACAGGTTGTGGGGAAGCAAAGACGAAAAACTAAATTGTTTCATTTTATTAAGTAAAATCCGTACTAAAATGAAAAAGTTATTGCTTAGACAATTACATTAAAAAATAAGTCGACATTCTCATTTTCAAAAAGCCACCGTTTATTTATGCGGATACGCATAGATATTCGACCAGAGTTCTAGATTATAATCATAGCAGGAAGCTTATTGAAGAAGGTGGGATCGACAACAAGAAAAGAGTTACGATAATTTTCGCATCGAAATCTTGGAACTTCATGTATAATATAATTATTAGAGCGAAAATAATAGTTAACTGAAATTCTTGGAGGCAGGTTTCCAATTCTTTAAAAAAACAACCTTAGAACTTTAAAAACAAACAAGTGTTGCAAAGCACGAATACCATTGAGCTGAAAAAGTGGCCAAGAGGGGACAAGAAGCTTTTGAAAATTCGTTATTCTGAATATAAACTTTTGCAGCATATAAACAGGATTATATGTAGTGAAATTGTAAGGTTAGCAAGCCCTGGTTCATTATCTTACTTTTATATAACTGGTTTGGTTACAAATATTATAATTATACTGTAATGAAATATTGTATTGAAATAAAACATTATTATTATTTGAGCTATGGAATAGCTTGTATGTTTATTTATAACATATTGGCGACGAAAAATAATTTTAAAAATTTATTTAATTAAGATTCTATCAATCATTTCTTATAAATTTGGATACAGGTAAGTATGAATTAATTAAATTAAATTTAACTTAAATAGTTGGTTTATTTGAGTTATAACGTTATTCATACTACCGAGACTGTATCGGTTACTGTGATTGTGTAGTGTGGTTAATAAAAGAAATAAATTTTTAGTAGTGTGTATTAAAGTTAAGCGCGAGCAAAATATGACAACCTTCGAGAAATTTGACATAACGGTTGAGGATTTCGAGTCATATTATGATCGGTTTTGCTGTTTTTTTGAAGCAAATAAATATGCAGAGCCAAACAAATTAAACATGTTCTTAGCGAGTTTAGGAGCAATTCATTTTCAAAAGTTAGTTAACTTGTTGGCTCCTATTAAACCGGCTAACTCAACTATTGTAAAATGTGTTGATGTGTTAAAAACTCATTTTAGTCCAACTAAACTAAAAAGAATTGAGAGATATAAATTCAATCAAAGGTGCCAAGGTCCACAAGAAAGTATAGCGGATTTTTTGGAAGCCTTAAGAGGCATAGCGCGTGGATGTGAGTATGGCACATTTTTGGAAGAAGCAATTTGCGATAAAATTGTAGTAGGTGTAAAAAGTAACCATATTAGGGAAGAGTTATTAAAAGACCATACTCTTAATTTGCAAAAAGCGGAAGCTTTAGCCAAGCAATTGGAAATTGCAGAATTAGAATCAAGCAAATTTAAAATGGATGATTCATATGCCGATGTAAATAGGGTGAGTAAATATTTTAATAATAGTGAAATATTTTCTTCTGGTCGTAGATGTTCTTATTGTGGTTCAACAAGATGTAAAGAAGAGAAATGTAAGGCAAGGTTCTGGCGGTGTTTCAAGTGCCAAGTAGTAGGACACAGTGCAAAGGTTTGTTCTTCGAATGGACAAAATAAGAGCGGTAATAGGCACCGAAGAATCCATAATGTAGATGGAAATTATGAGGAAGAAGAACACGAGGTAGAAGTTTGCTCGATGAATTCACGTGTTGACAGTGGTGAGTCATCTTCTGTAAAAAGTAAACTTCGAAATGTCCAAAGAGTGGACACGTTTGAAGATGAAGTAAGTCAGCAGGAGATTTATGTTCTAAACGTGCTATCGAATGTAAGTAACAAAATTTGTTTCATTATTATAATCGAAGATCAAGAAGTATTGATGGAATTTGACACCGGAGCAACGGTGTCGGTAATACATGAGAGCATGTATCTTGAAAAATTTAGACATTGTAAGGTAAATAAATCCACAGCAGTTATTAAAACATATTCTGGAGAGAAATTGGCCATATTTGGAGAGATCATAGTTAATGTTAAATATAAAAATCTAAATTATAGGTTACCGTTATTGGTTATAGCAAAAAAACACCCGGTAACTGGTGCGTTATTCGGTCGTAATTGGAAGAATAAATTAGGAATTGATTTTTCATATTTACAGTCCATTTTATCAATCAATTCAGTGGAAACTGGTATTAGCCAAGAGATTAATGAACTCATTAAGAAATATTCGGTTTGTTTTGATGAAATACCAGGCTCCATTAACAATTTCAAAGTAGATTTGGTTCTAAAAACAGATTGTATACCTCGATTTTGTAAGCCATACACAGTTCCTTACGCGTATCGTGAAAAAGTAGAAGCGGAGTTACTACGCATGGAGAGAGAGAACATCATAGAGAAGGTTCAACATAGTAGCTGGGCTACTCCTATTATTGCTGTAATGAAACCTTCAGGTGGAGTAAGATTGTGTGGAGATTTTAAAGTTACTCTTAACCCAAATTTAGATAAGAACGTTTATCCGCTTCCACATGTAGATGATATTTACGTAACGGCTGCAGGTTGCTCCATTTTCACGGTTTTAGATCTATCTAATGCTTATTTACAAGTGTTGGTGAACGAACCATCTCAAAAGCTGTTAGTAGTAAATACTCATCTTGGTATGTTCAAGTTTAAAAAATTACCTTACGGTGTAGCAGCGGCACCTTCTATTTTTCAATCCATTATGGATCAGGTTCTGGTGAATATTAAAGGGATATCATGCTATTTGGACGACATTTTAATTTCAGGGGTTGACTATACTGACTGTTTTAAAAAAACTTGTTTGGTTTTTGATAGATATATGTCTTTCAATATTAAAGTAAATTTAAGGAAATGTCAGTTTTTTAAACCGAGTGTGGAATATGTTGGTCAAATTTTGAATCAAGATGGTAGACACATTCCACAAACAAAATTAGAGGCTATTGCACATGCTCCTGAGCCTGTCAATGAAAAACAGTTGAGATCTTTTTTAGGTTTGGTTCTGAATCATATTCTGAATACATTAAAATGACAGCAGATACTTTAAAACCTCTTTATAATATTTATTTCTAGTGGTTCCTGGCATTGGGGAGACGACGAACAAAAAGCATTTGAAAGAAGTAAACGATTATTAACATCATCCAACATTTTGGAGCTGTACGATCCCTCAAAATCACTAATTTTGGAATGTGACGCTTCACAATACGGAATAGGTGCAGTTCTAAGCCAAAAAGCGGAATCAAAAGTAGGAGATGGTAAACCAATCGCTTTTGCGTCAAGAACATTAAACAAAGCAGAACGTAACTACTCACAAATTGAGAAAGAGGCCCTAAGCTTGAAGTTTTGAATCAAATGTTGAAGTTTTGAATCAAAGCACTGCCCAGAAAACATTTCCATAGTCCCATATTAACTGAATATTTGAAAAATAAAAAATCTTCAAGACTGCAGGTGGACAAAAATTACGCAGAAGATGCATGGATGTGACAGCATTATTAATTATTTTGTTAATTTATTTTTATGTTGTTTACAGTTAAAATTGCTATCCAAAAAAACGCTTAAATATTTGGAACTATCAACACGCTCAGTGAACATACAAGTGGAATTGCAAGCAGCACCATTACAATTTTAACTAAGATAAATTACATGCAAGTTGGGGTCTAAGTGTACATCATCTGATATTTTCAAAAGCATATATTTTGTTTTTTCACTAAGAATTAATGAATAAGAATCTAACCAGCTGCGAATAGTTTTCAAGTCGTGGTTCATGTCATTCAAAAATGGGAGAATGATTTTCCTTCGTATCTCAAAGCTATATCATCAGCGTAGGCTACAATTTCAACAGTTAATGGTGCGGGGTCCCCGAGCATCTGTTTTTTTAAATCTGAATAGCAGCTGTACCTGAATTGGATGAAACTTGATACGTAAGCATTTAGTACGGTTCACAACAGTTCTGCAGCCCAACTTCCGGTTTTTCACTTCCGGTAAAAAAAAATGTTTCTGTACTTTTTTTAAGTTCTCCAAATTAAAGTCATCGAAACCACCGCGTTCATCCCTACCACCAGTTACAACAGCGTATGAAAATACAGATTATAGGAATCCTACCCTCCCTCCTGTGTCTGCGACTGTACGAAGTCCAGATTCTTCCGTCACTCAACAGACGTTAGAAGCATTTATAAGGGCTAGTGAAGCCAATATTTTGCGCGTGTCAACTCAAGAAGTAGCTCAATTATCAATGTCGTGTGGTCCAGCACCACCATCTCTACATCCATCGAGTAACCAGCAATGCTGATTCAAAAATTCGGGATGCCCTACTATTTTTAACGTTATTTACGGGACTATTAACAGTTTTTTTTTCTTCATACAAATAATTCGATTGTTAATTGAAATAAAATTTTACCTGTTTTTCTTGTGTATGGGTTTTCATATGAATTAGTAAAGCATATTTATATGTAAATTCTTTATGACAGTGTGCACATTGAAACAGGTTTTCGCGTGTATGTACCGTCATATGACGTTCGCATTCCCGTTTTCCTTTAAACTCCTTATCACAAAATTGGCATGGAAACTGCAAGTAAAATAAAAAAAATTACAGATAACGTTTAATGCATTTAGAAATTGATTTTGTTTAAAAGACGTTGTAGCAGATTTAACCTCCTTACCTTCATTCTATTCGGGTCATGAGTTAGTTTGTGCCTTTCCCAATTTCGTAAGGCCGTAAACTTTTTGCAACATTCTGAACATTCATATGGGTTCTCCTCATTCATATGACTTTCCATATGACGGCTTAAACACCATTTGACCCCATATTTTTTATCACATATTTTACATTCGTAAAGTTTGTCTGATATCTATGAAAAAATAAAAATTAAGTAGTAGGTTCGGAATTGCTCTTAAATTTAATTTAAGTTATTCAAATAATAAACATTTATAAGATTTTCCTAATCAACAACTCATTTATATGTGTAATAATATAAAATTTGAGCAGACGTAACAAACGTATCCTAGGTTCAAGAGTTTTCTAATGCATCACTAAATACTTTGGAAATGGAAATCTTTTATTGCTCTCCGAACATTTCTGTGTGCCCACGGAATGGGCACAATATTGTGTTTTGGGTTTACTAACCAATTTTTCACTTTTAATTATAAATTCAATTTTGAATTATTAAATTATTATTAAAATTATTAAAAATTATTAAAATTATTATTAGAATTATTAAAAATTATAAGAAGAAATAAATTTTACAAAATTATTATTTTTGTTACTCGAGGTGTTGATCGTTTTTTTTTCAGAGTGCTAAACTTTTTTTTTGGTTTTTGTTAATAAGTTTTGTTATATTCGACATATTAGAGTCAGTAGAAATATATTAATTTTTTTTTTGTAAATGTTTTATAAATTTAAATAGCAATTTAATATTATTATTTGTTAACTGTGCAGTTTTACATTAATTTAATAAATCTGCTTAGCTTACAATTTATTAAAAAGATATTGTATGCCTCCAAGTCTAACTCTTCAATCTGGTAAATAAACAACTTCTTGTGACTTTTATATTATTTTTAAGTTTTGTTTATAAATGTGATTTAATTTTCAATGTATTGAGCGCATTTAGATTGAATAATCTCTATCGCGCTCTCTCTCTGTCGCGCCCCCGAAATGTCTTGTGAAGTTTCAAATATTTTATTTTATAAGCCCGGCTTGAGATCTGTTATCTTTCGGGTCATGTAGATCATCCCCACGATTGTAACTCCCAACTGTCGTACCACTAAGCTGAAATCCTGTATATGTGATGATTGAAATTAACAAAGATTCATATTGCTTTTCGATTTAATTTGAATCTTCTTTGGTATTATATTTTTTATCCAAAATATCAAACTTCACCTTTTTAAAATAACCAGAAAACACAATATTTCTGTTTTGGAGAAACTGTTTATTTCCAAGTAGTCGTGTGGTCCTTGTTCAGACGGTCAGTGATGTCCAGTTAAGTTGTTCAAGCAATTTATCTTTCGTTTTTGTTCGGTTGTTCCGTGAAAGAAAGACGAGTTTTGAATTAGTTTAACGCCATTCATGCATGAGTATGTGACATTCGAATATTTTCTCTTGATAAGTCATGTGTATTTTCTGGTTAAGCAACTAGCAGAAATTTTTACCTTTAATCTAGTTTTTCTGTTTCTTTTAATGTGTAAGACCCAGTTATTGAATGTGGTGGTGTTGACATCAGTCCTGGTTTATCCTGTGATACTGGAGGAGTTGATAATAACCGAATCATTTCCCTGCCTGCGTGAGTTGAGAGGCAGCGTAGTTACGGGCTTCTTGCACGTCATCACGCACACCCAACCTATTCATTCTGCCTGTATAGTGTAAGACTCGATTCGAAAAACCATATAAGATGTTAGGATGTATCGGATGCTGTAATCGTCTTACCTCGTTGAAAATGTGTTGCGCTACCTGCACCACCGTTTGAGATTCAGCCACTAAATCTCGCATGAGATACTAACATAGGAGCTGCATTGCTTGCTGCATGATTTTGCAGTTCCTTCGCCCAATTGTCCCCTCCAAAATTCACACCCCGAACCAAACATTCGACCTGCAGTTCCGGAGTTTCCAAGCCGTAGCATGAATGATTTGCATTTAAATAATTCGGCATTTCGATAACAATTCAATAAAAATTCAAACTCGCAACGATCAACAACATATGTAAACAAATTCCAAAAAAAAAAACCAAACGGAAAAAGTGGATTTGTAACGACCGGTATAATTCGTCCAATGGATAGTAAAAATAACGAAAACACCCCCATCGAAAACACAGATATCGCAGAAAAATGAAAAATTAATGTTGATAGCTTTTCACAAAAATACCTAAATTTTATGTTTATAATAATGTAATTTTTGTTTTTATTATTTAATTTCAGATATGCTGAAATCCAGTAAAATCTTATAATTATTTTATGTGACTATAACACCTCTAAGGAAAAAATATTTATTTATTTAAGATTGAAAATAAAAATATTTAATTAATTATTTATTTGTTAGGTGTTAAGTCCTATCATGAAAATATTTATTTATTTAATGGAAAAAAAAATATTTAATAAATTATTTATTTATATCTGGATGTTAATTGCTTATTTAATAAAAAATTTTATTTAATTACCTAAAATTATTTATTTATTATACTAAAAAAATGTTTTATTTAATAAATTTTTATTTATTTAATTTCAAAATTTATTGTTTTATTTAATTTGTTTTTTTATTTAATATAGCTAAGAGATTCCCAAAATCAAGATTCGTCTGAAGACAATTTAAAAGTAAGTATGGTTCAATATCCATTTTAGCTAGTACTTGATTTATCACGCTCGCGAGCCCACTCCAACAATGCATGTGAGAACCGAAAGGATTAGCCCCTACCGACCAGATTCTACGAAACGGTTTCTTCCTAACTTAAAAAAGGCAATCACAACTGTCACGATTAGACCTTAGGCCCATATCTACTGACCCAGTTGTGATTCCTTAACCTAATGCTATAGTTGGAGAACGCTTCCGAGCGCCAGACTTCAAGTCCCAATCTCCATAGACATTGTTCTATTGTAAAACTAAATATAAAAATAGAATTAAATTGAAATTGTGTGAGGTGAAGCCTCTGATCCTGATAAAAAAATTAATTGGTTCCCATCTTCATTCTATCGAAGAAGCCTCTGAGCAAATAATGGTACTACTGGTTTGTACCTAAGTACAAACACAGCAGCACCACTCCCCGTCGTCTGAGAACTTCCTCTGAAATGAAGAGAAGAAACCAATGAACTTCGATCGCATGTCCATGATGGACAGAGGCGACCTAGGAACATCATCATTGTTAAGGGGTGAAGCCCCATGATGGCTTTTTAGGCCTACCAGTTAAGAAAGTTTTTTTAATATCCTAGATACAAGACGAAATACCATCTACTGAATCTAACAACAACTAAAAAAAACATACACTTAATTCCTATCTGAAGTAAATCAAAGCTCTTTACTGCGAGTGGTGTATTTCCAATTTGATTGTGTTCAACAATGGTTTGACGTGAACACAAAAAAATATAACAAGGTCAATAATAGGTGATACTATTTTATCCAAGTAGGTAAAACTCAAGAAAATTTCAGCTATCAAAAATAGTTGAAACTTTTATTGATGATTACTTTGAAATAATTGCAGAAATTCTATGATATATTTCTGCTTTACGATCGGAATAACAAGATTGTTTTGTTTCTATCTTGTAAATCAACACAATGTCTTTTCAGAATATTTCTCGCTCCCATTTGAAAACGATTTTGAGTGTAAATTGTTTGTGGTGTACGAAAACACCCAACCACCACTACAAAACGAGTAATTGTTATCCCGGTAAAATCATTATATATACTGTAACGTCAAGAATTCTCATAAATAATATTAAAACCAATTTCTGTTCTTCTCTCCACTCAATCAAAATATATTTCCATCATATCATTTCATTTTTGCAATAATAACAACAAAATAAAATTTTTCAAATAATCATAACGACTAAATCAAATTCAAATATAACAACAAATAAATAAAAGAACTCATTGTTTATCTCGGTTTAACGAACATATTTTGTTGCTCAAGTTGCTCCATCTTCATTTTTTTTTAAGATGATGTGTCAAAACAAAAAACCACATTATCATTTATTCCATGTTTAGTGTTATTAACAAAAAGTCGAATTTTAAGATTCAAGTTTTTTTTGATGATTGTATAATTTGTTCGTACATGAGACAAATCATGATAATTAACTTCAAAATTGTGTGATTTGGGTTATTTTTATATGTGGAACCAATCCGGGAAATTGGTGTAATCTGTTTGAAAAAGAAATAATATAAAATTGTTTGAAAAAATGGAAATTATAAGATTGGTTGGAAAGGTAGAAATTATACAAGATTGTTTGGAAAAGCGGAAATTATAAGATTGGTTGGCAAGGCAGAAATTATATAAGATTGTTTGGAAAAGCGAAAATTATAAGATTGGTTGGCAAGGCAGAAATTATATAAGATTGTTTGGAAAAGCGGAAATTATAAGATTGGTTGACAAGGCAGAAATTATATAAGATTGTTTTGTTATATAAGATTGATTGAAAAGCGGAAATTACGAGACTGGTTGGCAAGGCAGAAATTACCTGTGATTATCAAAGGGACCTGAAAGAAGACATGATAACTCCAATCAACCCTGTTAACTAGGTTGGGTTCGTTTGTTTTTTTTATATAATTATTAACATATTATTTTATTCCTATACTATTAAATTTTTTGTTGGTTTAGTAAAGATGAATTCAGAGTGGTGGAGTAGATCGTATTAGATAGGAGATTCCCACGTTAGATTGGTACTGAGTGATTACGTGCTGTTAATATCCCGGAAGTATATGTGCGCTAGATTTTTGTATGATATATTTGTTCGGAAATAGTCCAACCGCAACAAGTGGCGCCGAAACAGGGACCCTGGGCGTAATATGGAAATTGTGACATTAATGGTGATTTTTTTGGGGTGTGCGTTATTCGGTGAATTTTTTTTAGAAAACCAGGTTGTGGTTTTTTTTCTTTAATTATAAAACCAGTTTTGGTTTTTTGGTGAGTTTGCAATTTTGCAAAATATTAATTTTGGATAAAACCAGTCTGGGTTATTTTTATTTATTTTATATATTTATGTTGGATATATGGAGAATATTGGAATAAGGGAATAATATTTTTTCTGATAAACCAGGTTGGTTTTTTTTTGCATATATTATTATATATATTTAGATCTAAAGTATTTTCTTTTGATAACCAGTTATTGGTTTGTTTTTAATATTTTTTTTGTTTCTGAGTTTTTGATACAAAATATGTATTGCAAGAGACAGCAGGGGCAGAGAGCCAGGGAAGGGAAAGATGTGGTGGCGGTTTGGTCCCTCTTCAACGGGGTCCAAATTATATGGAGGGGTAATAAAAAGAAGGAGGTAGGACGGGTCTACAGACCTGTCCTACAGAGAACGACACCTGGTGATCGAGGCGAGCCAGATCCGCGTTCGGTTCGGATAGTGGGTGCAGGGAGCAGGTGCTTCAGGAACTTCCACTGTTGGACCCGGATTCGGACCAGATAGTGGAAGAGCTTCTGGAACAGCTGTTCCAGGAACTCCCACTGTCGGAACCGAATGTGGGCTGGCGGGAAAGGAGGAGGATAAATCGAAACAGAAAATCAAATAAGAGGAAGAGGGAGAAGCGGAAAATCGAGCAGCAGGAAGAAGAGACCCCAACGATCGGTTCGCAAGTGGCTCCTGTCCCTGGTTGTAGAACAAGTTAGGGATAAAACTTATTAATTTTAATTTTTAATTTGGAAAAAAAACCGTTTTGGGGAAGCAATTTTTTTTTGGAATTTTTTTTTATGCTGCTAATGTACATATTGTACATATTCAAGTATATATTGTACATTTCTTGTATATTTTTTGTAAATATATATCGTACATATTCTTTGTAAATTTTGTAAATAGATTATTAGTGTTATCGAAAATTTTTTTCGTTGTGTGTTAGGTTGTAAATAAAATATTTTCTTAGCGGTAGGCCTAATAAGCCATCCATGGAGCTTCACTCCTTAACGATGATGTCGTTCCTAGGTCGCCTATGACCATAAGGGTTATGCGATCAAAGAATATTGGTTTCTTCTCTTCATTCGGCGAGGAAGTTCTCAGGGACGAGGAGTGGTGTTGCTGTGTTTGTACTTAGGTGCAAACCAGTAGTACCATTCTTTGCTCAGAGGCTTCTTCGGTGTAATGAAGAGAAGAACCAATTAATACTTTTTTTTCAGGATCAGAGGTTTAACCTCATACAAATTCATACTTTACCATTTTTTTTCATTTAGCTTTGCAATATACAGTTTTTCATGGAGTTTAAGACTTGAAGTCTGGCGCTCGGGAGCGTTTTTCAACTTTGGCATTAGGTTTATTGGTAATTTATTTTAAGGTTTAACAAGCACAACTGGGTCAGTAGAAATGGACCTAAGGTCTAATCGTGACAGTTGTGATTGTTTTATTAGGTTGGGGAGAAACTGTTCTGTAGAATCTGGTCGGTAGGGGCTTTTCTAGTCGGTTCTCACATGCATTGTTGGAGTGGGCTCGCGAACGCGGGAATTCAAGGTTAAGCAAAATGGATATTGTACGATACTTACTTTTTATGTCTCCAGGCGAATCTTGACTTTGGGAATCTCTTATCTATATTAATGTGATGTAATGTAATTGATAATTTACTGTGATAGGAGTAGAAAAAGGTGCAATAACGATTACTTATTTTGCTAACGCGTTTATTGAGAGAAATAGGTAGAAAAAAAATCTATTTTTTCAGTGTAAGATATTGTATTACAGTTTGCCTAAAGTAGGACATTTTTATAGTAAAGGAGGACGTAGGACACCCTTGCTCTAAGGAAAGTAGGACACGTGGCAACCCTAGATGAGCATGTGACATTCTAGTGTTTCCTCTTGATAAGCCATACGTATTATATCGTCAGGCAACTAATAGAAACTCTTACCTTTTATTTAGTTTGTCTGTGTCTTTTAATGTGTAAAGCCCAGATATTCCTACACTTGAATGTTTTTTTACACTTTAAACATTCATATATATTTTTATCCATATGAGTTTTCATATGCATTTTCAAGGCAATTTCATCCGTAAAGTTTTCCTTGCACCTCTTGCAACCATGCTTTTCTATAACAATTTCAGATTTTAGCTCTATTTCCTAGGGATAAACGTAAAATAAATATTTTTATTATCTGAAAAAATCGAGCAAATTTTAGTTTGATCGTCAGTAAAACTATTTTATTTACCTGATCCAAAATTTACTTACACTTTTAATGTGTATCCTATCATGTGCCAGTTTATTTTGTCCAGCATTATAAGTAGTTATGGTTTCCTCATTTTTGGTTGCACTTATTTCTTTTTTAATTTTAGCTACTACTGACTAAAATTGAATTAAAATTGTTAGTTTCAATTTATTTCTATAATTACGGTAAAATATATACTTCTTGCAAATTTTCTGGTTCTAATTTAATGTTTATTTCATCTCTAATTACTAATCTTTCTATTTTAATTTATAAATTTAAGTTTTTGTTAAACAAATTACTGTCACAAGTAACAACTACGTACAACTGTTATAAAAACAAACAAAAGTGACAACTGACCTACGTGGTTTTAGAAATCGTTTTTTGGAAAACGCAATACCGATAACGGTAAGGGTTCTATGATAAAATATCACACGAAAAAATCCCACACGAAAGAATATCACGTCGAAAATATCACAGCGAAAAAATCACACTATACGAAAATATCACATCACGAAAATATCACATTTCGAAAATATCACAACTAAAATCACACGCGAAACAATATCACATCCTAAAATCCCACGCGAAAAAATATCACATTCTGAAATCACACGCGAAAAAATATCACATCCTAAAATCACAAGCGTAAAAATATCACATCCTAAAATTACACGCGAAAAAATATTATGGAAAAAATTTTATTGTAAAAAAAATACAGAAATGTTACAATTTGCAAATGCGTAGTTTCGATCTCTATAGTTTTGGAGATATCACTACCGCAGAAGAATAGCAAATATTTTTACAAATTACTGTCGTGATCGAAGAATCGAAATGTTAAGAAGAATTTCTCATGTATATATAAGAAATCAAAATAATAAAAATACATAATTGTGAAAAAATGCAATCAATTTATTTTAGGATTCCATCAATACACGCAGTCTGTCTGTTACCGTTCGCTATCTTGTAATCTATAAATCTTTTCGATCTAAAATTTGAGATGAGTATTGCTTAAATCATTTGGGATCCAAAATAAATCATTTATAGGGCTAGGAATCATTTATAGGGCTATGACGTGAAATCGATAGGGCAATGACGTGAAATCGTTCAAAACGTTTTTACTAAGTCAAATACGGTTTCATTTGAAAGATTGTGTCTCACATCTCAATGGTCGTTACAATTGTTAGCATAGAATTCGTTTAAATTTATATATTATATGCCATGCCGACTTCTGTTTTTTTACAATAAAATGTTTTCGATGATATGTTTTCGCGTGTGATTTTAGGATGTGATATTTTTACGCCGGTGATTTTAAGATGCGCTTTTTTTCGCGTGCGATTTTAAGGTAGGTCTCCACTGAGATCTACTAGATCTAGCTCTCCAATAAAATCATCATTAAAACCAAATACACAATTTTTTAATCTTTTAACAAAATGTATTTTTTGTTTTATTCTAAATTTTCACTTAAAACCAAAATCAAATTTATTATCAATGACATCAATATATGCATGACAGATCTAGTTCCTAAATAATATGAAGTGGAGGTAGATTTTTGTTTGCACTTCATATTATGAAGCACAAACATGCAAAAACATCATGTTTTCCATATTATTCGGTAAAACAATTGTTAGCAAATGTTTGTTCGTGCTCATATTTCGTGTCTCCACTAAACTATGTTTGCTTTAGGCTGAAATTCACATAAAGCAGAAACAGAATTTCATACAAATTTACAGCAACAGAATTTTTTACTGTCAAATTTGTAAGAAATTATGTTTTTGTTGCATGTGAATGCCCGGTTTTAGCAAACGTTCAGCGCGGTTAGTGGAGACGAACCTCAAGAAAGCGATATTTTTACGCGTGTGATTTTAGGATATGATATTTTTCCCGTGTGATTTTAGCATGTGATAGTTTTTCGCGTGTGATTTAAGGATGTGATATTTTCTAGCGTGTGATTTTAGGATGTGTTATTTTCTCGCGTGTGATTTTAAGATGTGATATTTTCGTGATGTGATATTTTTGTGATGTGATATTTTCGTATAGTGTGATTTTTTCGCTGTGAATATTTTCTTCAGAAGTTTTTATTCGAGTCGCTTTATTCTTAGATTTTATTTAACTTTAACTACGAACTTGAAATAACAAAATTTTCCAAAAATCATGTCAAAATGGCCCGAAGGAACACATGAAAAACGATTTTTTGTCTTCACAAATTATAAACAAATTTATTTTTAAAACTGAATAGATTTCGATAAATAACAAAAGTGACTTACTTCAGGTTTTGCGGTATCAATATATTCGGTTAAGTCTGTTTCAACCAAACCAATTTTCTCAGATTTTATAATTTTGGATAAGGGTGTTGTACATTCATTCATCGGTTTGTCATCGATATTTGGTAAGAGCCCTCCTGTTTCAGAACTAGATTGTGATATTGTCTAGAAAAGAAATATTTTTAACAAAATTTTTTTCAAGTGGAAACTGTAATAGAAGCGAGAAAAAACAGAAAAAGGGCGAAAAAACCATAAGGAGAAAGAAAGAAGGAGATAGAGAGAGAAAGAGAGAGAGAGAGAGAGAGAGAGAGAGAGAGAGAGAGAGAGAGAGAGAGAGAGAGAGGAGAGAGAGAGAGAGAGATGAGAGAGAGAGAGAGAAGAGAAGAGAGAGAGAGAGAGAGGGAGAGAGAGAGAGAGAGAGAGAGAGAGAGAGAGAGAGAGAGAGAGAGAGAGAGAGAGAGAGAGAGAGAGAGAGAGAGAGAGAGAGAGAGAGAGAGAGAGAGAGAGTCTTTTGAATCAACTTGACGACTGCGTAGTCAAATCCGTACGCAACGAGCATGATATGTTAGATTCGATCAAATGCAATCACAATGCACAATCTAAAACCGTATTTGCTGTCAGATATTAGTAAATAGTTTTCTTCCAAAAATGTTGATATGTGTACATCATTATAATGCACATATATTTTAGATAGGCTGGGAGTTATACTAATGGTCTATAATCTGAATTATCACATTTTGTTCCTTTTTTGGGGACGAGCTGGACATTGGCTAACTTGTACCACGAATAAAAAAAAGCAGATTTATAGAATTTGGGGCAAATTTTGGCAAGGGTAGGTACAAGTTCTTTTGAAAATGTTTTTAGAATAATAGGAGGACTGTTGTCCAGACCGGAGGCTTTGTTGATATTTAACCCCCATTAGAGGTTCCGAACAATGTAGCTTTTCTTGCTGGGTTAGTGATGATTAAATCATCGTCAATAATAGGAGGAATAGAAGATTTGGTACCAGATTTTAAAGAGCTAATGACACTGTAAAACCTTTGGTAGAAATAGACATAATCGAAAGTTTTGCCACTTTCGATCTGTCAATTTGCTTTTTCTTTTATTATTATCGGGTTTGATATTATATTGGCCTTTAGATATTGGGTTTGATATGAATCCATATGTTAAATAATCTTGTTTGGTTTTAAGGGCCAATTTGGCTCCTTTAGAAAACAAATATTGCTGTTGGGATTTGGAAAGTTTTTTTTCATACAAACCCTTAGATCGTTAACTGAAATAAAATTTTACCTGTTTTTCTTGTGTATGTGTTTTCATATGACGTAATAAACCATATTCATATGTAAATTCTTTTTGACAGTGTGCACATTGAAACAGGTTTTCGCGTGTATGGATCTTCACATGACGTTTTAATACCATTTTGTTTTTAAACTCCTTATTACAAAATTGGCATGGAAACTACAAATAAAAAAAAAACATAAAAGATAACGTTTAATGTATTTAAAAATTTATTTTGTTTGTAGCTGATTTAAACTTACCGTCATTCTTTCAGGGTCATGAGTTAGTTTGTGGCTTCTCCAACACTTTTTTAGCGAAAATTTTTTACTACATTCTGAACATTCATATGGTTTCTCTCCCGAATGACTTTTCATATGTTGGTTTAACCGATAGTTGTACTGATATTTTTTATTACAAATTTTACATTCGTAACGTTTTGGGGGGTATATCTTAATCTTAAAAATAAAAATTATTGATAGTAGTAAGTATTGCTCTTAAATTTTAATAGACCATAAACTTATTGAAATTTCATTTATAAAATTTTTGTGTTCAAAAATGTAACATTTATTTGTTTAAATTAGTGATTTACCGGGTCATAAAAATACATAAAGTCGGGTATCGGGTACCCGGCCTATTTTTCATAAAACCCGGACACCCGGGTACTCGATCCGGGTATTTCATTAAATTTTCATTTACAAACAAACGAGAATTCTGTAAATATTTAGCAATTTAATTACTTTAAAGGGTGAAAAAATGAAAACAACTTGAATATGTATTGTTTTACATTAAAATTCATAGAATAAATTTTTAATAGGAATTAAATTTGAGTATAACAAGACAAATTTCATACTTCAATTTAAAAGCTTTAAGCTGGGTTTTAATTAGGGTGGGTTTTAACTGGGTGACCACCTCGCCGAGTTTGACCTGTAGTTTCCAAGTTGTAGGCGTAGTAATGCCGAGTTTCGGATTTGACAAAACTTAACAAACTCTCCGCATGAGACCAAATTTTACTTATTGCCATGCTTCCATCATGTGCGCAGTACAATCAATAAACAAGAGCCACAGAAATGTCCCATCCGTTTGCTTTCTAAATATCCCGTAGAACATGACCGTCTCAAAACGATTATTTTAAAAGACTATTGAAAAATTTTGAAATTCATTGGCCGTCTCGCAGAGTTTTCTAAAAAGCAACGGGTGGCAATACAAGTCATAAAAGTTTCAGGAGAAATGATCAACAAAGGTGGTTATCCAACAGTTTTAACATGCGAACTGTGTACTGTGAAGTTTATTATCAACCAATCACAAAAAAGAATTTTATATCCACCACAAAATTCTTATTTCTGATTGGTTAATAACACCAGTCGCATGTTCGTATGTTAAAATCCAGTTGATTTTTATTTAGAATTTTTGTTTTTTATTATTGGAACGAAGTTCCTTATCGCGCGTTGCGAAAGGGGCTAGACGGAAAAAATTAAGACCAAAAGTTGTAACAACACTTTTTGAAAGACAAAAAGAGAATATAAAATAAAAAAATTAAACGATTAAAGAAAAAAAACGAAACAACAAATGAACGAAAATCGAAATAAGCAATTTAATTAAATTTTATTTTCAATTTAGTTTATGCTTTGTTTGCGGAGTGTATAGACGTATAATTTTATTTTATTTTTTTATTTCTTTTTTTTTTCTTTTTTTTATTTATATCAAAGTTCAGTATAGTGACGTAAAGAATAATATATTAGTTATGTATGTATGTATATATGTATGTATGTATGTATGTATGTATGTATCTATGTATGTATGTATGTAATTATGTATGTATCACTAATTAACCGAAGGAACTTCGTTCCATCAGGGTGTCCCTTGACACCTCTCTTTTTTATTTCAAAAGAATAAATTGAATTTACAAATTTTAGACTATTTTTAGTTTCACTTTTACCCTATGTCGGATAATTAAAAAATTGCCAGTTCCGGGTAAACACCGGGTATATCAAAATTTAACCGGGTAAGCCGCGTAACGGGTAATTTCTGGGAACTCGGTGCATCACTAGTTTAAATAATATAAAATCAGAGATAACGTAACATTAAATATTTTAGAAATAGAAATTACTCTCGGAACATCGCAATCATATGATTTTTCACCGGAATGAATTATCAATCGATTACACTAATCAAAAAATATTGTAAGCCTCCAACTTTTCAATCTGGTAAAATATCTTCCTTTTACGACTGTATTTTTGTCTATAAATATGTGGTTTAATTTTCAATGTATTGAGATCGATTTAAAATTTGTTAACTAAATTACTGTGTTCGTAATATTTTTGAAATGATCTTCCAGTTTGACCTGCATAAATTTTCTGATAGTTATTACTTGTTAATTTATAAAAATAACTGTTTCATTATTTTTTATGTTTATTATGGCTTAGTGGAAAAGTTGATTATATATTTAACTGTCTAGATATATTAATTGAAATATTATCTTGCTGCTTTGATTTTAGATAAGCAAGATTCTCTCTCCTCTCTGTCGCGCACCCGATTTCCTTGTTTCACATCTATTTATATAGTTTATAAGCCCGGCTTGAGATCTGTTATCTTCTAGGTCATGTAGGTCATACTCACGATTATAACGCCCAACTTATTTCATACCACTAAGTTGAATATTTGTATACATGATTGAAATAAACCAAGATTCATAATCCCTTTACTACTTAATTTGAATCTTCTTTTTACAGAAACTTTTTATTTTTCCAAGTTGTCGGGTGATACTTGTTCAGTCGGTCAGTTATGTTTACTTGAGTTCTTCGAGCAGTTTTCGTTTAATTTTCGTTTTTGGTCTATTGTCCCGTGAAAGATAGACGAGTTTTAAATTTTGCATTTGTTCAACTTTAGCGTCATGGAGGAGTATGTGATATTCGAGCATTACCTCTTGAAAAGCCATACATGATGGAAACTCTTACCTTTAATATATGTCTGTATTGTGGCACCATCAGAAAATTTTCTTTTATTGTTAACAGGTGTGGGGAAGCAAAGACGAAAACTAAATTGTTTCATTTTATTAAGTAAAATCCGTACTAGAACGAAAAAGTTATTGCTTAGACAAATACATTAAAAAATAAGTCGACATTCTCATCTCAAAAAGCCACCGGTTAAGGATACGCATAAATATTTGACCTGAGTTCTAGATTATAATCATAGCAGAAAGCTTATTGAAGAAGGTGGGACCGAAAACAAGAAAAGAGGTACGAAAATGTTCGCATCGAAATCTTTGAACTTCATGTATAATATAATTATTAGAGCGAAAATAATAGTTAACTGAAATCCTTGGAGGCAGGTTTCCACTTCTCTCAAAAAACAACCTTAGAACTTTAGAAACAAACAAGTGTTGCAAAGGAAGAATACCATTGAACTGAAAAAGTGGCCAAGAGGGAACAAGAAGCTTTTGAAAATTCATTATTCTGAGTATACATTTTTGCAGTATATAAATGGGTTTATATGTAGTGAAATAAGCACTGCCCCAGAAAACATTTCCATACTCCAATATTAACTGAATATTTGAAAAATAAAAAATCTTCAAGACAGAAGGTGGACAAAAATTACGCAGAAGATACATGGATGTGACAGCATTATTACTTTTGTTAATTTATTTATATGTTGTTTACAATTAAGATTGCTATCCAAAACAACGCCCAAATATTTGAAGCAATCAAAAGCCTCAGTGAACATACAGGCGGAATTGCAAGCAGCACCATTACAATTTGAACTATGATAAATTACATGCAAGTTGGGGTCTAAGTGTACATCACCTGATATTTTGAAGAGCATATATTTTATTTTTCCACAAAGAATTGTTAAGAAATGAAAATCCCTTTGTCCCTATTACGTGTTACCCTATGGTAACAACCTTTCTCACACTATTGTAACTTGCATTTCTTAAATCCAGTCCAAAACCTTCGTGGTCTTATTTCTTTTATTATTTCAAAATTTTTCTCATGATATACGAAGTTTTCATGGACAATTACCTCAACGGTGATATTTGAATAAAATAACCTTCGTTGTTCCTATTCCAGTCTGCAAGTGGCGGAAATGGTTTACTATTTCTATATAAATTATGAAATTTGTATAAGTTTTTTCCCATCAAAAATTGCAATACTTGCCATTTTTTTGTTTTTCTCCTCAAAATTATAGAACTAGGAAAAATAAAAAGTTAGTTGGTGTTGAAATAGCAACTTGCACGTTAAAAGACGATCAAGAGAAACAGTTATTATGTAAATTAAAGTTAAGATATTGTTTTAAGTGAAAGTTTACTAAAGTGTAAAACTAATTCCGACTAAGGTTCTGTGAATTTATTGTAGCAAACAAACATTAACAAATAAATTTAAAAAAATATATGAAAGATCAATTTAATGGAAAACCAAAGTCGTGAGAGAGTTTGTAAATTAACAAGAAATATATCGAATTCTGGGAATAAAAATACAATGTTTGATTTTATCACGGAGGAAAGGCTGTAGCTAGAGATCCATAATACTACAGGGGGAACGAACCACCATTTTAGCGTAAGTCATTATAACATTTTATGATATATATATAAATGCAAACATAAGTGTCCGGAGCCAAAAAGAGAAACTGTAATAAATATATATGAAACAAAACAAATTACGGTACTATGATGACCGATTAAATTTAGTTGTGGTGTGTGTGTGTGTGTGTGTGTGTGTGTGTGTGTGTGTGTGTGTGTGTGTGTGTGTGTGTGTGTGTGTGTGTGTGTGTGTGTGTGTGTGTGTGTGTGTGTGTGTGTGTGTGTGTGTGTGTGTGTGCTTCGGGAATGAGCAGGGCCGGCAACTCCCAACGATGATTAGGGTCTTCAACCCTTATCGGCAATATAGTAAATGGTTTCAAAGTAATAGCCTCCCTCCTAGCCTCCTAACCAGCTGTTTTGGTTCATGTCATCCAACAAATTGGGAGAATGATTTTCCTTCGTATCTCAAAGCTATATCATCAGCGTAGGCTTCAATTTCAACAGTTAATTTTAGTTTAAAAAACGAACGAACTTTAACACAGGAATAGGATTGGTCCCAGAACAGACCCTTGTGAGACACCAAGACTTCATTCATCAATCAATTTTAATAACACTTTGAAAAAAGATGGAGACTTAAATGACAAAGAACTGATTAGTTTTTGGACAATATTGGGATAAGTGGAGGGGCCTTCTGAACACCTGTTTACTGTGTCACAATTTTTTCAATGTTTGTAGGAGAACATAAAACATTCGTTCGTGAATTAAGTTTGATGAGACTTTGGAAAAAGATGCAAAAATATATGACAAAGAACCGATTAGTTTTAAACGATAGTGAACAAAGTGGTGTGGGGTCCCCCGAGCACCTTTTTTTTTTTTAAATCTCAATAGCAGCTGTACCTGATATTGGAATTGGATGAAACTTGATACATAAGCATTTAATACGGTTCACAACAGTTCTGCAGCCCAACTTCCGGTTTTTCACTTCCGGTAAAAATTTTTTTTCTGTACTTGTTTTAAGTTCTCCAAATTAAAGTCATCGAAACAACCGCGTTCATCCCTACCACCAGTTACAACAGCAGATGAAAATACAGATTATAGGAATCCTCAAGAAGTAGCTCGATTATCAATGTTACGTGGTCCAGCACTACCATCTCTACATCCATCGAATAACCAGCAATGCTGATTCAAAAATTCGGGATGTCCTACTATTTTTACCGTTATTTACGGACTATTAACAGTTTTTTTCTTCATACAAATAATTCGATTGTTAATTGAAATAAAATTTTACCTGTTTTTCTTGTGTATGGGTTTTCATATGAATTAGTAAAGCATATTTATATGTAAATTCTTTATGACAGTGTGCACATTGAAACAGGTTTTCGCGTGTATGTACCGTCATATGACGTTCGCATTCCCGTTTTCCTTTAAACTCCTTATCACAAAATTGGCATGGAAACTGCAAGTAAAATAAAAAAAATTACAGATAATGTTTAATGCATTTAGAAATTGATTTTGTTTAAAAGACGTTGTAGCAGATTTAACCTCCTTACCTTCATTCTATTCGGGTCATGAGTTAGTTTGTGTCTTTCCCAATTTCGTAAGACTGCAAACTTTTTGCAACATTCTGAACATTCATATCGGTTCTCCTCATTCATATGACTTTTCATATGACGGCTTAAACACCATTTGACCTCATATTTTTGATCACATATTTTACATTCGTAAAGTTTGTCTGATAACTATGAAAAAATAAAAATTAAGTAGTAGGTTCGGAATTGCTCTTACATTTAATTTAAGTTATTCAAACAATAAACATTTATAAGATTTTCCTAATCAACAACTCATTTATACGTGTAATAATATAAAATTTGAGCAGACGTAACAAA
>CAVNZG010000349.1:0-23512 GCA_963693315.1 Diogma glabrata
TATATATATATATATATATATATATATATATATATATATATATATATATATATATATATATATATATATATATATATATATATTGTAATAAACTTCGTCCAGAATGGGTTAATTTAATTTAATCATAAATAACCAATACGTTCCGGCTAAATGTTTTCTACATTCTATGGCAAATCAAAAGTTAACTCCCTTTAACAAATACAAAATTTTAACAAATACAAATGCAAAATTTTGCATAAATTAAATTTGAGTTCGCTAATACAAATGCAAGTATGAATGAAAACAGGTGTGGCCTATTCAAGATGTACGGACTACGTAGTATTGATTTCTAGTGGATTATAGAAGTTTCGATTTATTTATTTTTCGATATAAATAAGCGAACAAAAATATCAGATAGTCAGTTTTAATTTTGCAATTAAAAGTGTTTATAAATATTCGCAAGTATAAGGAATAATCGGTGGTACTTGAGCCTGGGTACTAATAGTGAAAGAATCTGAACTTAGTGGAATAGTAAATACAGATTTTACGATTCCGAATATTATTGATTCAAATTGTGGAAAAGCGGTGAAGTTTATTGTACATAAATTGGAGACCCTGGAATTTATTGTAAGGAAAAACGGAAGCTGCTGTAATTTGATGACAAATAAAGTTTGAGATTCTGTTAACTAAAGATCTGTCTTTTACTGTCGTGTTTGTTCAATAATCAAAAAGAACCAACGAAGAGTCGTTACACTGGTGTCAGAAGTGGGATTATTGAAACAATGGTCAAGACAGTAAATATTAGTGATCTCAGCCAGACCCAACTGAAGGATGAGTTGAAGAAAAGGAATGCTCCAATCCATGGAACGAAGGCAGAACTTGCATTCCGGCTGCGTAAAGTTTTAGAAGAAGCAGGCCAAAACACAGAGGTCATAGAAATAGAGCCGGACGAAGCTCCGGTTCAGAATGCCCCAGCAATTGATCCGATGATGGTGTTGATGAAAGAAATGATGGCACAGCAACAACAACAAAAAGTAGAGCAACAACAACAACTTGCTGATATGATGGCCCGACAAGAGAAACAGGCAGCAGAACAAAAAGTACAGCAACAACAACAACTTGCTGATATGATGGCCCGACAAGAAAAACTGGCAGCAGAACAAAAAGTAGAGCAACAACAACAATTTGCTGATATGATGGCCAAACAAGGAAACAACAATTTGCTGATATGATCGCCAAACAAGGAAACACTCTGATGGCCCGACAAGAGAAACTGGCAGCTGATATGATGGCAAAGCAAGAAAGTCTTCGTGAAGTAATCGAGTCACGTGTATCCAGTGCGGAGGTTAAAATCAACCACATGGAAAGGGAGCTGCGGAAAGTTACCGAAGAACATGAAGAGAAACTACGCAATCTTTCGAGTGAATTACGCCTAGAAATAGCACAAGGAAAGTCAGGTAACATGATCAATCCAAAAACTACTTCAGCTCCAGCTAGAGTAAAAACACCCGCATTTGATGGATCTACATCGTATCAGATATTTAAGATGCAATTTGAGATAGCAACAACTGGGGTTGATTACCAGCAAAAAGCAAACGCTCTTATATTGGCATTGAAGGGACCTGCTGTTGAAATTTTGCAGACACTATCAGCGACAGAGCGTGATTACAGGAAGCTAATGGAGGCCTTAGAAGTAAGATATGGGGAAAGTCATATGCAAGCTCTATCGCATGCAGCTCAAGACACGAAAACAGGGAGTCAGCGAAACTTTGCAAGAATTAGAGGCTGACATTGTGAGACTGGTTAATCTGTCATATCCGAACTATAACGCTGAACATCGAGATGAGCTGGCAGCTGATACATTTATCAATGCTCTTCGAGATATACAAATGAGAAATCAGCTGTATCTAAGCGGGAAGAAATTACCTGCCGTAGTCTTAGCATTGGCTCTGCAAATGGAAGCTGGAAAAAGAGCGTATGGCTCAGATAGGGTACGTCAGATGGAAGTTGCTGAGGAACCACTGAAAGCAGCGCTTGATGAAGTGATCATGCGTGTCAAAAGTTTGGAAGATAAACCTGAACGAAATCAACGAAGTAGATCTAGCAGAGTAAGATGCTGGAACTGTGGAAAGTTGGGCCACATCCAAAGAGAATGTAAATGGGAGCCGCATTCGGAAGATAGATGCCGCGTTCCGGAGTCGGGAAACTAGATCGTGCCAGTTTTGAAGGGCGAAAGCTGGCTCAATTACAATGCCCTACATTGGTGGTATCACAAGTAAAAAGAGAAAATAGTAGTCTAGTCCTGGAGGCAACCGTTGGAAGCAAATCGTGCATGTTGACTTTGGACACAGGTGCTTCAAGATCGATAGTGCGTCCAGATGTGGTTCATGATAGTCAGATCGATACAGCAAAACGATTCACCCTAAAAACAGCTACGGGTGAGACAGTTCTAGTTCATGGGGAAAGCGACCAAGAAGTTCTCCTTGGAGGAAATTCATTTAGGCACCGATTCATTGTAGCAGATATAGAAGATGAGTGCATAATTGGGCTTGACTTCATGAAAGAATACAATGTTATATTAGATCTGGGTAGCCAAGTACTGAGATATGGAAATACAGAAATAGTGCTACACGCCACCAACGACAATGCTGAGGTCCGTGTTATTAGTGATGGACCAACTGAGATCCCGGCAAAATCTGAGTAGATCATATGGACTAAGCTACTAAACAAAAGTAACCAAAATTCACCTGTGATGATTGAGCCAGCTAACAATGACTTCGGGGGAAACATTATGATTGGCCGAACGTTAGTAGCAGCCAAAGAAGGGGTAGTTCCAGTGCAACTGATTAACTTCTCAAATAAACGAGTGATCATCAATCATGGAGAAAAAATCGCCAAATGCAGCACCATAAAAGAAATAATCAGCTGTCAAGAAGAGCAAAAGGTCGTCATGCAGAGAAACAATCCCGCATTAGTAGCAATACTTCAAGATCTTAGTAAAAGAATGAATCCAGCCGAATTCAAAGAAATCAAGAGGGTATTAACGAAGATGAGCAGCGTTTTCTCTACTGGAGATGAAGATGTTGGAAGAGCAAACATCGTGCGACATAGGATCAACACTGGAAACGCTCATCCTATCAGGCAGCCTCCTAGAAGACTACCACTAGCTAAACTCGAGGAGAGATGCAGCAGTACAATGTGGGCGCCCCAATGGAGAGATTTGCTATAGACATCGCGGGGCCATTTCCGGAAACGACAAAAGGTAACAAATACATCATGGTGGTCATTGATTACTTTACAAAATGGCCGGAAGCTTATGCAATACCGAACCAGGAAGCAGTTACGGTCGCGGAAACATTAGTCAATGAATGGGTTTGCAGATATGGAACACCGCTCGAGTTGCATACCGACCAGGGAAGGAATTTCGAATCTCAACTGATGGAAGAGCTGTGCAGAACACTCGACATTAGAAAAACACGAACTACACCTATGAACCCGCAGTCGGATGGCATGGTAGAACGATTCAACCGAACCATGGAAGAACATTTGTCAAAGGTAGTAGAAGCCAACCAAAGAAACTGGGACAAGGATCTTCCGTTATTCTTGCTGGCCTATCGTAGCGCAGTGCACGATACGACAAGTGAAACGCCAGCGAATATCATGTTCGGAAGAGAACTACATCTTCCTAGTGACATCGAGTTGGGCATCCCTGGAGGCCTGGTATCCACGAAAACAGATTATGTGGGACAACTAAGGGAGAAGATGAATAAAATCCATCAGCAGGTTCGAGACCACATTAAGATTGCCAGTGACAAAATGAAAACCAGGTACGACATAAATGCAAATAGTGGCGGTTTTCAAGAAGGAGAATTGGTATGGCTATACAACCCCAGAAGAACTAAGGGAAGATCACCCAAGCTGCAGCCAGATTGGGAAGGCCCATATAAAATAATCAAACGAATTAATGATGTTATCTACCGCATACAAAAGGGACCCCGTACCAAGATGAAAGTGATACATCTGCAAAGGTTGGCACCGTACCAAGGTAACAGCACCAATGCGATAGCTGATATTGTTCGGGACGAACAAAACTAAATGGAGGGCAGTGTAATAAACTTCGTCCAGAATGGGTTAATTTAATTTAATCATAAATAACCAATACGTTCCGCCAATATGTTTTCTACATTCTATGGCAAATCAAAAGTTAACTCCCTTTAACAAATACATTTTGCATAAATTAAATTTGAGTTCGCTAATACAAATGCAAGTATGAATGAAAACAGGTGTGGCCTATTCAAGATGTACGGACTACGTAGTATTGATTTCTAGTGGATTATAGAAGTTTCGATTTATTTATTTTTCGATATAAATAAGCGAACAAAAATATCAGATAGTCAGTTTTAATTTTGCAATTAAAAGTGTTTATAAATATTCGCAATTAGGAATAATCGGTGGTACTTGAGCCTGGGTACTAATAGTGAAAGAATCTGAACTTAGTGGAATAGTAAATACAGATTTTACGATTCCGAATATTATTGATTCAAATTGTGGAAAAGCGGTGAAGTTTATTGTACATAAATTGGAGACCCTGGAATTTATTGTAAGGAAAAACGGAAGCTGCTGTAATTTGATGACAAATAAAGTTTGAGATTCTGTTAACTAAAGATCTGTCTTTTACTGTCGTGTTTGTTCAATAATCGAAAAGAACCAACGAAGAGTCGTTACAATATATATATATATATATATATATATATATATATATATATATATATATATATATATATATATATATATATATATATATATATATATATATATATATAAATATATATATATATATATATATATATATATATATATATATATATATATATATATATATATATATATATATATATATATATATATATATATATATATATATATCACTGGCGGGCGGTACGAAGAAAGCAGGGTCATACCTGCTTACCCAAACAAAATTTAAAATAGTCTTCTTAACAAAAATTTAAATTAATTAAAGAAAATATAAAAACATTCTAAATTGATTATTAATATCATTTATTTATTAACGATTATTCTAATATTCCAAAAATCTATATTTACATGTCTGCCTTTTTGGATTTTCAACACTCCAAATCTAAAACGCACATTTAAATAAGATATAAAAAATTTTGTTTTTTGGCAGATTTTATCTATTCTTTGTTCTTTGGTCATCAGTAAAATTTCTGCTTTCAATCGCTATGTATTTCTTAGAAGTTGTATTGAAAAACAAACAATTAAAGTCCCAATAAAATGTGTGAAAATAAGCAGAAGATAATTCTGCTTTTATAAGTTTTTTCTTTCTTTCCTTTTGAACACAATTTTTTGGTTTTGTCGTATGAGCGAATATAAAGAAAATTGTTTGTTAGTTTATTCCTGATAAGATTGAAATTATTTTTAATCTATTTGTTGTATTATTAAAATTAATAACATTATTTATTTATAGTTTTAATGGGTGTAATATTTCGTTTATTAAAATGGTGCAACCATTAAATAATATAGTTTCCAGTGATTTAAATGATGAAATTATTGGATCTTTCATTGAAGGTTTTTTATGTATGTTTCTTGAAAACGGCTCATTCGATTTGGATGATTTAAATTGTATTCTGTTAAGGTAGACTCCCAAGCAAGTGGTCCATTTTTTTATGACGTGAAAAATACCGTTTTTCTATGATAGCAGAGGAAAGTTTTATTTTCAAGCAAGCTTAATCCCCTGTGAAAATGGGTTTTTTCCCTCTATTGTAAAACGAATAACAAATTCTAGTTGCTATGGTATTTTCATATAATTTTAAAACAAAGCAACCATATGTAAGAAAAAAATATGAATTTTGAATGTTATTTTGTCGATTTCTAATTTAATAAATTCTAATAAATATCGTTTATGTATTTACTATCATAGAAAAAAGTGTATTTCCTACGCGAGATAAAAACATTTTGCGTTCGTGAAATTGTCCAACTGGACGTTAACGGCTCTCGTAAACAAATTTTCACTTACGAAAAAGCAGCGTTTTCGTTTCTTGTAGCAAAATGTACTATTTTCAGAAAATTGGAAAAACTATATTTTTTTATGTATTTTCGCCGATTTATCGAAAACAGCTCACTTGATTTGGATGGTTTAAATGTATTCTATTAAGATAGATGCCGAGGTGGTCCCATATTTTTTATATTACGTGGAAAACGGTCGTTGTTCAGGAAATTGAAAAAAACTATATTTTTCATGTGTTTTCGTCGATTTCTTTGAAACAGCTTAAACTATTTGGATCTATTTGGACGGTTTGAGTTGTATTTAGTTGATATAGATGCTGAAATGGTCCTAAATTCCTTTCTATGAGAGAAAATATCCCCTTTTTCAAAAATATGATAAAACCATGTTTGTTAGATTTTCATCGATGAATGCTTGCCGCGATTTTAAGTTATTACTTCAAAAACACATTCTTAGCCGCCTTTTGATTTTATGACTACACAAAATGAAATAATAAATTAACTTTTTTAAAAAATAAAACCGACTTCAGAAAAAACAAAAGAGGCACAAAAAAGTGGAAAATAACTCAATTGTGCCTTTTAGAGACCAAAATACGTATAAATGTTGATTAATTTAATTTAATTATAGTTAGTTACATACAAAAAATTACGCTTTTAAACAAAGATAGTATATTGTAAAAGTTATTTTTTTATAATAGCTTTTATATTATGAAATTTATTTTCAATACAAAATGTTCGAAGTCGGCACCACCATTGATATCTCATGCTTGGCATCGATTGCCAACAGTTTTGTACTACAAATAAATCTTATAATATAATAACTATTACAACAACTATAATAATTATAATAAAATATAAGTTTGATAATATAACATCTTTGTTTAAAAGTGTAATTTTTTTGTAGTTAAGTATAATTAAATTAAATTAATCAAAATTTATATGTATTTCTGTCTCTAAAAGCCACAATTGAAATATTTTTCACTTTTTTTGCCTCCTTTGTTGTTTCTGAAGTCTGTTTCATTTTTTTTAAAAATGTTTATTTTATTTTCTAAAGAAAAGGGTATTTAAACCTACGATGGTTATCATAATTTAAATAATTTTTTTAATGCCGTTAGTAAACAAAAAACCATATTATATTAAATCAATCAATTTTTTCAAATTATTCGGTAGTGTTATAATGTTGAAAGTGTTATCAATATATGATCAAGAATTGGACACATTTGTATAGGAATCCAAAATATTTTTAGCCATTTTCAATCATATACAAAATGATTTGAGTGAATCAATAGGTGTTGATTTAAAAAACTCAAATTTTTTAGAAATCAAAGTTTGTTTATTTATTGCCCTACTTCTTGATGAAACATCAAATATATCAAATAAGTCGCAGTTGTCAACAATAGGACGATTTGTAACTAAAACAGAAGAAGTTTTTGAAAGACTCTTAGCTTTTACAGATATTAGTGCAGACTGATCTGCCAAAGCCTTTTCACGTCATGCAATCAATACAATGGAAGAACTATCATGTGGGTATAAATTGAAAAATGTTCTGTTTTTTCATACAATCTGCTTACCGTCTATCGAAACCCACTGCACGCCACTGATATATATATATATATATATATATATATATATATATATATATATATATATATATATATATATATATATATATATATATGTATATATATATATATATATATATATATATATATATATATATATATATATATATATATATATATATATATATATATATATATATATATATATATATATATATATATATATATATATATATATATATATATATATATATATATATATATATATTGTTACGTAGCATCCTCTGTCGGTTTCTTGGATGGTAGATAACCGACAAAAATATTACAAAAAATATATTTGGTCTTAGGTGTTTGAGGTGCTCGTAACCGAAAAATCTCCCTAAAATGTTTTAAGTGGATGGCTGCAGCACATTTGCCGCTAGGTAGCAGTCGTGGGTCGTGGGGTGCCATCAATTTTAGGAAGCTTGCTAGTGCTGCATAAAGTTATATAAATAAAGGTTTAAAAAGAAAAAAAAAGTGAAGGTTAAACTACCTTAAAAGTAATTCGACTCCATTATCGCATTATACGGACTTTATAGAGGTTGATAACACGCATAACACACTACACTTGCCTCATTGCTTTAGCATATGACGATCATCGATGTTGTGATCACTGTACGTCACATTCCTCCCACTAATTCGACATCTGCATGCAGATGTTTCCCGCCTTCTGTGAAGCTACGTCACCGCTCAACCACTGTTATTTAATTCCACATTATACCAAACTTAACCGAAAATAACGTTCCTAAGCTCAAGAGAATCAAACATCATGAATAAAATTTTATACGAAATCGAAACAATATTATAGGTAATTCATAGCGACGCCTATCTATGCAAAACAACGGTTATACTTTTATAATATATGATATAATTTTTATACTATATAGTTCACAACTTAATCTACACAACTATAGAACCGGTTCCAGATCTACTACTAATGCTATGTGTGCTATACTAATGCTATATATGCTATATGCTATAAATTAATAGTTTAAATAGTATTTAAATACCTAAATGAAGTAATAAAAGGAACACGTACTTGTTCACCAATATAATAATTATTATAGAAAAAAAGTAACAAACTAATATACATGGGCACTTAGCTTATAGGTAAATCCGTATTGTTGATTCTTGATATTCCCTTGATATTCCCGTTCGTAGTGAAAATTGAAACCGTTATAACGATGCTTATTATTTTTAATTCCAAATAGAAGAAAAATCCACGTTTGTGTAAAATCAGGAAGCAGGAAAAATGAATAACTATTCTTATTTTTAGATGTACACCAAGGTAACATCAAGGAATATTCCTCCTCAAGATTTGGAGGAGTGCAATTGTGATCCCCTTTATGACAATTTATAGTATTGTTATCATTCAAAATATGTGGAATTGCTTGCACTAATAATAAAAGAAAACACACATGATCACTATATAGACCAAAAGAAACAACCTAAACAACTAAACAATTAAAAGTAGAATCAATTACCTCTTCCGTGTTCTCAATAGAGAATATTTGACTACTTATCGTAGTTGTAAAGCACTATGATATCAATATAAAAAACTAAATCACGGATCACAAAAATTATGTTAACAAATTACTATCTGCAACATTAAGTTAAACTTCAATTTATTATTTTAATTTAAAGATGTTTTCACTTGAACGTTCGAGTTAAATTTGATTAAATAAAAGTTCAAAGTGATAAAATCAAATTTTCTTCCTGTTTTAATTTTGGAATTAAAAATAAAACGGGAAATGCAGCGTTAGATAGAATTTTCATCATCAACAATCAGGTTTACCTGTTTATAAATTTGCATAGATAGATTTCGATAGGATTTCAGCGAATGTAAAACTTTTATATATACATATAATATATAATCGATTGAAATTAATTAATTAGATTAATGGTAAATACGGGTAGTATTTGTAATGATCTACGATCATAACAATATATATATATATATATATATATATATATATATATATATATATATATATATATATATATATATATATATATATATATATATATATATATATATATATATATATATATATATATATATATATATATATATATATATATATATATATATATATATATATATATATATATATATATATATATATATATATATATATATATATATATATATATATATATATATATATATATATATATATATATATATATATATATATATATATATATATATATATATATATATATATATATATATATATATATATATATATATATATATATATATATATGAGCAATTTCACGCAAGTTCAGCAAATTTTTGGGAAATTTTGACTTGACCCCTTTTAATTTTGATTATTTTTTAGTCTTTCTTAGATAGTCTTTCATAAATAAAAAAATACAAGTTCTCTTAGAATTTTTTTTTCGACCAGGGGTCTTCACAGGGTGCCCCTCAATTTTTTGCTATTTTGTGATGTGAGTGCATTTTGACGAGCGATTGTAGAAAAACTACTGAATCGATTTTCATAAATGGTATGTCGTTGAATAAGTATATTGGAACAAAGTTTTTAAAAATGTACACTGCTAATTTTTTGAAATAATTTTTAACGGTGTAACATAAGAAAAAAACGGTGTAATTGAAAAAAAAATGGCATAGCCTTATTCGTAGTTCTAATAATAAAAATATTAAAGCAGGCAGTAGTATCCCAACAAACATAAATTCTGTTGTACGAGAAAAAGTAAACAAAAATTTTATCGGAAGTGACAAAGCGGAAGTTAGGATGCAGAACTGTTGTAAACCGTACCAAATGTGTATGTACCAAATTTCATCCAACTCGATTATCAGGTACAGAAGTTATTGCGCTTCCAAAATAACAGGTGCTTGGAGGACCCCGTACCACTATCGCTAAAAAAACTAATCAGTTCCTTGCCATACATATTTGCATCTTTTTGCAAAGTGTAATCAAAATTACTTAACGAACGAATGTTGTATGCTTCCAACAAACATTGAAACAATAAACAGGTGTTCGGGAGGACCCCACCACTTATCCCAATATTGACCAAAAACTAGTCAATTCTTTGTCAATAAAGTCTTTATCTTTTTTCAAAGTGCCATTAAAATTTATTAATGAATGAAATCTGTATGCTCCCAACAAACTTTAAAAACCAAGTGTGAAAAGTCAGCAGTTGTATGGTAGATCCCCCGCCACTTTGATCAATGTGTCCCAAAAGATGATAATTATCTTCTTACACTAATTGAAACCTTTCCATAAGTTTTATCATAATCACTTCATTATTGTAGGCTGTAGTGTGCATAAAGATACTGAAAAAACTGCCAACAATTAAAAATAAATTTTTTTTACCGGAAGTAAAAAACCGGAAGTTGGGATGCAGAATTTTTGTAAATCATACTAAATGCTTATGTACAAAGTTTCATCTAATTCGATTATCAGGTACAGATGTTATTGAGCTTAAAAAAAAACAGGTGTATGGGATACACCCCACCACTTTGTTCACTATCGCTCAAAAACTAATCAGTTCTTTGCCATACATGTTTGCGTTTTTTTCCAAAGTGTCATCAAAATTGGTTCACGAACGAATGCTGTGTGCTCCCAACAAACATTGAAAAAATGATGACACAGTAAACAGGTGTTCGGGAGACCCCGTACCACTTATCCCAATATTGTCCAAAAACTAATCAGTTCCTTGTCATTTAAGTTTCCATCTTTTTCCAAAGTGTCATTAGAATTGATTAATGAATGAAGTCTGTATGCTCCCAACAAACTTTAAAAACAAAGTGTGAAAAGTCAGCAGTTGTATGGTAGAACCCCCGCCACTCTGATCAATGTGTCCCAAAAGATGATAATTATCTTCTTACACTAATTGGAACCCTATTCCATAAGTTTCATCATAATCACTTCATTATTGTAGGCTGTAGTGTGCATAAAGAAACTGAAAAAACTTAAAAAAAGTACAAAAAAATTTTTTTTTACCGGAAGTGAAAAACCGGAAGTTGGGATGCAGAACTATTGTAAACCGTACTAAATGCTCATGTACCAAGTTTCATCCAATTCGCTTATTAGGAACAGAAGTTATAGAGCTTTCAAAAAAACAGCAGCTCCAGGGACCCCTCACCACTTTGTTCACTATCGCTCAAAAACTAATCAGTTCTTTGCCATACATGTTTGCATCTTTTTCCAAAGTGTCATCAAAATTCGTTCACGAACGAGTGCTGTGTGCTCCCAACAAACATTGAAAAAAGTGTGACACATTAAACAGGTGTTCGGGAGGACCCCCACCACTTATTCCAATATTATCCAAAAACTAATCAGTTCTTTGTTACTTAAGTTTCCATCTTTTTCCAAAGTGTCATTAAAATAAATTAATGAATGAAGTCTGTATGCTCCCAACAAACTTAAAAAACAAAGTGTGAAAAGTCAGCAGTTGTATGGTAGACCCCCACCACTTTGATCAATGTGTCCCAAAACAAGATAATTATCTTTTCACACTAATTGGAACCCTATTCCATAAGTTTCATCATAATCACTTCATTATTGTAGGCTGTAGTGTGCATAAAGACACTGAAAAAACTTCAAAAAAGTACAAAAAAAATTTTTTTACCGGAAGTGAAAAAGCGGAAGTTGGGATGCAGAACTATTTTAAACCGTACTACATACTCATGTACCAAGTTTCATCCAATTCGCTTATCAGGTACAGAAGTTATAGAGCTTTCAAAAAAACAGGTGCTCCTGGGACCCCCCCACCACTTTGTTCACTATCGCTCAAATACTAATCAGTTCTTTGTCATACATGTTTGCGTCTTTTTCCAAAGTGTCATCAAAATTCATTCACGAATGAATGGTTTTATGCTCCCAACAAACATAAAAACTTTGTGGAAAAAACCACCTGTTGTATGGTGGACCCCCCAACCCTTTATCCAATGTGCTCCAAAAGCTGATAAAATCTTTCTCATGTTATTTAAAAGCTTTTCGCAACGTTTCATGAAAATCGATCGGTAATTGTAGGCTACAGTAGGGATAAACACCTGAAAAAAAAACTTTTTAACCGGAAGTGACAAAGCGGAAGTTGGTATGCAGAAATATTGAAAACAGTACTAAAACCTTATATACTAAGTTTCAATAAGATCATAGCCCGGGATCAGAAGTTATTCAAGATTTAAACTTAGAGGTGTTCGGGAGACCCCCCCGCCATTTTGTCCAAATTTGAAATGAATCCAGATCTTCCATTTTCAAGTGAACTTGTATCATTTGCCAAAGTTTCATCAAGATCCTATGCAGAAAACTCACCAAATTTTCATGAAAATCGATGGAGGTTCAAAGAATTCAGAAGTTTTGGTCTTTTTTCATGTTCAGCTACTGTACTAATATAGAAAAGTAGGCCGGCGCGGCGTCTGCATTTTTATTTGTTTTTTGATGCCGATTGAATTGAATTTTTATAGAAAGGTTTATTAGTTGTGAAAAGCAAAATAAGCGTCAGCCGTCAGACTCGCGGGAGGTCTGTGGAGGAATTTTAAACTGGTAAGAGAAAAGTTTTCAAAAAGTCATTTGATGGCGCTTCAAAATGTATATGATGTATGTTCACACCGGAAAAGTGGAAAGTGTTCTTCTGATTGGTCGATTGGGAATTATAGGTCACCTTCTCCTACTTATCTGTAGCTAAATGCAATATGGTCAAGTATTTTCATGCCAGATGCAATTCAGACAGATGACTTATAATACTATTAAAAGTATAAAAGCAATAATCAGTTACACGCATATGAGGGGTAAGCCCGTCAGCAGGGGTAATAAACGTATCGAGCGATCATTGAATCTAAACGAGGAACAATATTTTCCCCGAAATTTGATTGGCAATTGCAATTCCGTCCAATAAAATATTTAATGTAAAAGATGGTGTCGATTCGGGCTCTGGCTTATCGTCATTGTTGTCAAGTAAATCGTAGTTTTCATCAATTAGATTAATTCAATTAGTTCAATTTTAAGAATGCAAATGCTACTCGCAAAAATATTTTGCTATAATAATCCTCTTCTTTAACGACTGCAGTATAATTGCTTTAATTTGATTAAGTAGAAATTACTTTAATCTTAGAATGACTTAAATCTGTTGAATGTCAAAAGCATAAGCAAAATTTTCAAAATCTTTTGTTTAACTTCTGGGACAAACATTTTGTAGAACCAAAAGAAGCAGGTAAAACATTCATAAGTCAAAACATTCGTAAGTTTAAGATATATCAAAGATGAATGAGTAATGGTTTTATTATATAAGACCGCTTGCAACAATGTCACCATAACAGTCTCTTTCTAAAACCATATAAAGAACCGTTAACACTGCCTGAGGATGCGACGTGTAAAGGTTCAAACTTCAATTAAGCTAAGCTGATGTACAAAGACTAAGTTTTCTTAAGAAATAATAAAAGGTTAATAAAATGAAATAAAATCTTATTTCTTCTAAATAAGTTCTAAAATTCTTATTAATCGAAATTAATAACGGTTAAACTTAATAAAAATTGTGTTTTTTTACTGTTGATTCGAAGTATTGTAAAATTATTATCTTTAAAATACAAGTATTAGCGTAGTATATGTAGAATGCATATAATAGTTTATGACAATACTAATGAAAAAATAAACTGAAGAACCAACTCAAAACCCTCGATATTGCAAGCCTGATTGTTTTTTTAGCACAGGAAAGTTGTGAACCTATACCGCCATTTTGATATATAAAACTCGATATAAACAAATGTAGCGTTACAATATAATTATGATACTAAAAACTAAATCTAATCGTTTAATCATTTAACCCAAGCCACGAGCTTACCCTAACTTTTTGACAAATGAGCGTCGTTACCACGTTGCTGTGTAACAGACCCTTGATATTTCAATTTTAAATATTAAAATTACTATATTTCTTCCGATTTGTTAGAATATACCCAAAATATGACATTAGTCTAATCGTTTGAAAATATCTCAAGAACAACTTTGCCGAATTAATAACAATTAGGCTCGATTTTACGCTAGGAGTATAATAATAATAATTTATATTATTATATTTAAAAAAAATTCTACGAGAAGTCGTATTTTTCATATATCAAAGGCTATCTATAAACTAAAAATAAACCAAATTAAAAAGGGTCGAGTCAAAATGTCGCAAAATTTTGCTGAACTTGACTGAAATTGCTTTTTAAAAAGTTCATTTAATAATAAAATACTTGATATTTAACATAAAAAAAATCTGAATCTAAAAATCGCCATTTTTATAATTTTCCTTCAGAACAAAAAAAACTTATTCCCGACAGTTATATGCACAACGAATTTTATCTTTAAAACAAAAAATAATGCGTGTCCCAAACTTTCACAAGTGGTTAGATATAAAATAAGCTTCAATTTAATTAAAAAAAAAAAAAAATGGCATAGCCTTTTTTTTTTTTTTTTTTTAATTAAATTGAAGCTTATTTTATATCTAACCACTTGTGAAAGTTTGGGACACGCATTATTTTTTGTTTTAAAGATAAAATTCGTTGTGCATATAACTGTCGGGAATAAGTTTTTTTTGTTCTGAAGGAAAATTATAAAAATGGCGATTTTTAGATTCAGATTTTTTTTATGTTAAATATCAAGTATTTTATTATTAAATGAACTTTTTAAAAAGCAATTTCAGTCAAGTTCAGCAAAATTTTGCGACATTTTGACTCGACCCTTTTTAATTTGGTTTATTTTTAGTTTATAGATAGCCTTTGATATATGAAAAATACGACTTCTCGTAGAATTTTTTTTAAATATAATAATATAAATTATTATTATTATACTCCTAGCGTAAAATCGAGCCTAATTGTTATTAATTCGGCAAAGTTGTTCTTGAGATATTTTCAAACGATTAGACTAATGTCATATTTTGGGTATATTCTAACAAATCGGAAGAAATATAGTAATTTTAATATTTAAAATTGAAATATCAAGGGTCTGTTACACAGCAACGTGGTAACGACGCTCATTTGTCAAAAAGTTAGGGTAAGCTCGTGGCTTGGGTTAAATGATTAAACGATTAGATTTAGTTTTTAGTATCATAATTATATTGTAACGCTACATTTGTTTATATCGAGTTTTATATATCAAAATGGCGGTATAGGTTCACAACTTTCCTGTGCTAAAAAAACAATCAGGCTTGCAATATCGAGGGTTTTGAGTTGGTTCTTCAGTTTATTTTTTCATTAGTATTGTCATAAACTATTATATGCATTCTACATATACTACGCTAATACTTGTATTTTAAAGATAATAATTTTACAATACTTCGAATCAACAGTAAAAAAACACAATTTTTATTAAGTTTAACCGTTATTAATTTCGATTAATAAGAATTTTAGAACTTATTTAGAAGAAATAAGATTTTATTTCATTTTATTAACCTTTTATTATTTCTTAAGAAAACTTAGTCTTTGTACATCAGCTTAGCTTAATTGAAGTTTGAACCTTTACACGTCGCATCCTCAGGCAGTGTTAACGGTTCTTTATATGGTTTTAGAAAGAGACTGTTATGGTGACATTGTTGCAAGCGGTCTTATATAATAAAACCATTACTCATTCATCTTTGATATATCTTAAACTTACGAATGTTTTGACTTATGAATGTTTTACCTGCTTCTTTTGGTTCTACAAAATGTTTGTCCCAGAAGTTAAACAAAAGATTTTGAAAATTTTGCTTATGCTTTTGACATTCAACAGATTTAAGTCATTCTAAGATTAAAGTAATTTCTACTTAATCAAATTAAAGCAATTATACTGCAGTCGTTAAAGAAGAGGATTATTATAGCAAAATATTTTTGCGAGTAGCATTTGCATTCTTAAAATTGAACTAATTGAATTAATCTAATTGATGAAAACTACGATTTACTTGACAACAATGACGATAAGCCAGAGCCCGAATCGACACCATCTTTTACATTAAATATTTTATTGGACGGAATTGCAATTGCCAATCAAATTTCGGGGAAAATATTGTTCCTCGTTTAGATTCAATGATCGCTCGATACGTTTATTACCCCTGCTGACGGGCTTACCCCTCATATGCGTGTAACTGATTATTGCTTTTATACTTTTAATAGTATTATAAGTCATCTGTCTGAATTGCATCTGGCATGAAAATACTTGACCATATTGCATTTAGCTACAGATAAGTAGGAGAAGGTGACCTATAATTCCCAATCGACCAATCAGAAGAACACTTTCCACTTTTCCGGTGTGAACATACATCATATACATTTTGAAGCGCCATCAAATGACTTTTTGAAAACTTTTCTCTTACCAGTTTAAAATTCCTCCACAGACCTCCCGCGAGTCTGACGGCTGACGCTTATTTTGCTTTTCACAACTAATAAACCTTTCTATAAAAATTCAATTCAATCGGCATCAAAAAACAAATAAAAATGCAGACGCCGCGCCGGCCTACTTTTCTATATTAGTACAGTAGCTGAACATGAAAAAAGACCAAAACTTCTGAATTCTTTGAACCTCCATCGATTTTCATGAAAATTTGGTGAGTTTTCTGCATAGGATCTTGATGAAACTTTGGCAAATGATACAAGTTCACTTGAAAATGGAAGATCTGGATTCATTTCAAATTTGGACAAAATGGCGGGGGGGGTCTCCCGAACACCTCTAAGTTTAAATCTTGAATAACTTCTGATCCCGGGCTATGATCTTATTGAAACTTAGTATATAAGGTTTTAGTACTGTTTTCAATATTTCTGCATACCAACTTCCGCTTTGTCACTTCCGGTTAAAAAGTTTTTTTTTCAGGTGTTTATCCCTACTGTAGCCTACAATTACCGATCGATTTTCATGAAACGTTGCGAAAAGCTTTTAAATAACATGAGAAAGATTTTATCAGCTTTTGGAGCACATTGGATAAAGGGTTGGGGGGTCCACCATACAACAGGTGGTTTTTTCCACAAAGTTTTTATGTTTGTGGCGAGCATAAAACCATTCATTCGTGAATGAATTTTGATGACACTTTGGAAAAAGACGCAAACATGTATGACAAAGAACTGATTAGTATTTGAGCGATAGTGAACAAAGTGGTGGGGGGGTCCCAGGAGCACCTGTTTTTTTGAAAGCTCTATAACTTCTGTACCTGATAAGCGAATTGGATGAAACTTGGTACATGAGTATGTAGTACGGTTTAAAATAGTTCTGCATCCCAACTTCCGGTTTTTCACTTCCGGTAAAAAAATTTTTTTTGTACTTTTTTGAAGTTTTTTCAGTGTCTTTATGCACACTACAGCCTACAATAATGAAGTGATTATGATGAAACTTATGGAATAGGGTTCCAATTAGTGTGAAAAGATAATTATCTTGTTTTGGGACACATTGATCAAAGTGGTGGGGGGTCTACCATACAACTGCTGACTTTTCACACTTTGTTTTTTAAGTTTGTTGGGAGCATACAGACTTCATTCATTAATTTATTTTAATGACACTTTGGAAAAAGATGGAAACTTAAGTAACAAAGAACTGATTAGTTTTTGGATAATATTGGAATAAGTGGTGGGGGTCCTCCCGAACACCTGTTTAATGTGTCACACTTTTTTCAATGTTTGTTGGGAGCACACAGCACTCGTTCGTGAACGAATTTTGATGACACTTTAGAAAAAGATGCAAACATGTATGGCAAAGAACTGATTAGTTTTTGAGCGATAGTGAACAAAGTGGTGAGGGGTCCCTGGAGCTGCTGTTTTTTTGAAAGCTCTATAACTTCTGTTCCTAATAAGCGAATTGGATGAAACTTGGTACATGAGCATTTAGTACGGTTTACAATAGTTCTGCATCCCAACTTCCGGTTTTTCACTTCCGGTAAAAAAAAAATTTTTTGTACTTTTTTTTAAGTTTTTTCAGTTTCTTTATGCACACTACAGCCTACAATAATGAAGTGATTATGATGAAACTTATGGAATAGGGTTCCAATTAGTGTAAGAAGATAATTATCATCTTTTGGGACACATTGATCAGAGTGGCGGGGGTTCTACCATACAACTGCTGACTTTTCACACTTTGTTTTTAAAGTTTGTTGGGAGCATACAGACTTCATTCATTAATCAATTCTAATGACACTTTGGAAAAAGATGGAAACTTAAATGACAAGGAACTGATTAGTTTTTGGACAATATTGGGATAAGTGGTACGGGGTCTCCCGAACACCTGTTTACTGTGTCATCATTTTTTCAATGTTTGTTGGGAGCACACAGCATTCGTTCGTGAACCAATTTTGATGACACTTTGGAAAAAAACGCAAACATGTATGGCAAAGAACTGATTAGTTTTTGAGCGATAGTGAACAAAGTGGTGGGGTGTATCCCATACACCTGTTTTTTTTTAAGCTCAATAACATCTGTACCTGATAATCGAATTAGATGAAACTTTGTACATAAGCATTTAGTATGATTTACAAAAATTCTGCATCCCAACTTCCGGTTTTTTACTTCCGGTAAAAAAAATTTATTTTTAATTGTTGGCAGTTTTTTCAGTATCTTTATGCACACTACAGCCTACAATAATGAAGTGATTATGATAAAACTTATGGAAAGGTTTCAATTAGTGTAAGAAGATAATTATCATCTTTTGGGACACATTGATCAAAGTGGCGGGGGATCTACCATACAACTGCTGACTTTTCACACTTGGTTTTTAAAGTTTGTTGGGAGCATACAGATTTCATTCATTAATAAATTTTAATGGCACTTTGAAAAAAGATAAAGACTTTATTGACAAAGAATTGACTAGTTTTTGGTCAATATTGGGATAAGTGGTGGGGTCCTCCCGAACACCTGTTTATTGTTTCAATGTTTGTTGGAAGCATACAACATTCGTTCGTTAAGTAATTTTGATTACACTTTGCAAAAAGATGCAAATATGTATGGCAAGGAACTGATTAGTTTTTTTAGCGATAGTGGTACGGGGTCCTCCAAGCACCTGTTATTTTGGAAGCGCAATAACTTCTGTACCTGATAATCGAGTTGGATGAAATTTGGTACATACACATTTGGTACGGTTTACAACAGTTCTGCATCCTAACTTCCGCTTTGTCACTTCCGATAAAATTTTTGTTTACTTTTTCTCGTACAACAGAATTTATGTTTGTTGGGATACTACTGCCTGCTTTAATATTTTTATTATTAGAACTACGAAGTCCATAATATTGGTTAGTTTTTAATTAAAGTATTTTATGGATATTAGCTCATTATATATCCAGAACACTATGTTTCCAGAGCTGTGGTGAAGTCAGCCTATGCATCAGCGTCGCAATATTTTTGTTTTGAATTCGAGTTGCTCACCGTTTTTGTATCGTAACTCGCTTAGTTTTAAAGGACACGAATTAAACTAGCACTTATTTTAAAGGTATTGCTAAGCATTATAAAAATATTTTAAAATTTTTCTCCGAAAAGTTTAACGCTTTCCATTTTTTAGCGTTCTATACTTCGAACTAAGTTGTTAAAAAAACATAATTCTCTTCAATGACCTATAACTTCCTTAGCTTTGGACTTACAAAACTCATACCAAAACCAATCTCTTTTTCGTTTTAAACTTGATTTTTGTTTATTTTAACTTTTTTGATGGAACATTAAGTTTTTGAGTTATGTGTGAAAAACCGTCAAAAAACATGCTTATTTGATCGAAAAATGCAAGTTTTTAATTGCGAATAACTCGAAAAATATCGCTCTATGGAAAAAACGGTGTAGAATATTTTGACTCAAAATGTGTCTCTTTATCTATTTTTGAGTGAAAAAAATTCCACCCCCGAGAAGTGGTGGCATCTACCCCCAGGGAAAAAGCGCAAATCATCGCTATGTCACCTTTGATTTTTTAGTCATCCTCTAACTATTCAGCAAATTTCAAGATAATTGGTCAAGATTCAAAGAATTCAGAACCGAAAACGCGTTTGGTTACTGCACGATATTGGTTTTTTCTTTTTTCGAAATGAAAAAAAAATTAAATTTGCTAGTGACTTGCAAGTATATGGAGCCATTAAAAGTTTGAAAAGTTTGAAACATATCTCGTAATTAAAAATAACTAGTTCTAATTAACACATCAAACATTTTGATAAAAAAACGTTAAATAATTATGTGGGCATAATAAACTGTCACTTTTAAAGAAAGCAAAAAACAGGCATTTAATACAATTAACCTCAATGTTTAATTAAGTTCTTTAAATCAAATCATTAATCTCTTTAATTTCAATTATATTTTTTAAATCGGAAGCTAAAACTATCAAATAAGCACTCACCTAATCCGCAAATTAATGAAAAACAAATGTTTTTTTTCATATCTGTTTACTTAAAGATCGGTAATCGGTATGTCAGAAGGTTTAGAAACAACAAAAAGGTTAAACCACTTAAATTTAATTAAATCGTATTATTGTCTTCATTTGAAAAATAAACATGCCACTAAATTACTCTCCAATTACATTAACAATCAGTACGATGATCGGTTGTTAATAAATTATTTTCAATAATCAAAGTATTTTAAGGGTTTTGTTTTTTAACTTCCCGATATGGGAAGTTATTGTTTTTGGGTCGATTTTCGAAATCGGAATTTTTATTATATCTTTACGTTTCAAGACCCCCTGAAGCTGTTTAGACTATTTTTAGCTGGCAGTCTGTATGCACTGAAAAAAAAATTGAAGTTCATGACAACCTCATCTCGAAGTTGGCAGTTGATTATTCATGCAAAGAAAAATTATTTGAAAACAATTTCACTGTGATTGGGACAACTACACGATAACATTTTCCTAACAACAGAATGAGGTTTATTTAAAATATAAAGTGTTATATCCAATATAACAGTAGTTGAATAAAGATAATAACTATTTCCCTGAAAAAATTTTTCTTTGGCCTTATATCATGAATTTTTCATTTTAAAGTTTAAGTATTTGAGATTAATTGAACTATATTTTATTTTCGCATAAATATTTCGTGTGATTGTCTCAACTTCATCAATTTATAATTGTAGAGTTGTTGAAGCAATTTCGTAGTTTGATTCGCCATATGTGACCGCACGGTGAGGTTGAGACAATTGCATTTCGATTGGAAATAGGACATGTTTTGTTCAGTGTGTGTGTGTGTGTGTGTGTGTGTGTGTGTGTGTGTGTGTGTGTGTGTGTGTGTGTGTGTGTGTGTGTGTGTGTGTGTGTGTGTGTGTGTGTGTGTATGTGTGTGTATATCGCTGTGTGTAGAATTTTTGCCCAACGCTTTCCCAACAATGGATGGGTCGATTTTAACGAAAATGGTCGCAATCGATGTATCTTGTCGTAACTTAGAGCCCAGTCCTTTTCTAGCGAAATTAAATCTATTGAAATCAAGTCATTTATTTTTTAGTGGTTTCCAAAAAACAAAATCATCTCTTGCAAATATTAAGAGAATAAATAATGCTATCAAGACCATTTACCTCCCATTTTGTTTGCTTTGCCATCATGTCAGACATTTATAATGACATTTGTATAAACAATTGCTATCTTACTTTTTGAGTTTTTTAAGAAAATTTGAAAAATAAGTGTTATTTGCATTACGCAGACGCATGAGAACTTGATGAAACTTTTGAATTAAAATGAGCTACAAACGAATCCGGGTTTATTTGAATATGGAAAATATGCTATTTTGAATGAGCTATTTTCAAAATTTGGCAAAGGAGTCGGGGAGGATGTCTGTGGTTCGTTGAACAACTGTTTTTTTAGACTTCAATAATTCCTGACGTTTAATTTTGTTGAAACTTAGAGCATTAGGTTTTTGTAATGTTTATAGTAGTTTTGCAACTTGTCACTTTCGGTTGAAAACTTTATCTTATTCTTTTAAATATATCACAACAACAGCCACAGTTATTAATTGTTTTTGCCGAATGTTTGGTAAAACTTTTTAGCTAGCATGAGTTAAAACAAATTCGCTTTTGAGGTGTCTTGTATGTGGTCGCCGTGGTGGTCGCCGTTCATCAAACAAATGCTGACCTTTTATCTTACCATAAGGTTAGGTTGTTGTGTTGGAGATCATTTTAATATAGATCGTTTTAATGATATCTTCACCTTTTAATACCTTCTGAATCGGTCTAGACAACATATTTTAGTTTGCAGTTTGAGTGTTAGTATGTTATTAAATTTAAATATGATTACACACTGCACGTACACATTCAAATTCTATTTAAAAAATTATTACAATTGATGTGTCGTATAATAAATAAATCTTAATTTTGCGTATTTAAGGCTTTAAAAACCCTCATTGGGCTAATATTCACTTTTTGTTGACTTTTTTTTTCAAATTTGTTTTAATATTTGTTTTGTAATTTTTCGTTTTTTATTTGTATTTATTGCAGTTAAATTATATTGTATAATTTTTTTGATGTTTGGTACTTTAGTATACCTTATCCAGTAACTGGTTAGTTTTTAATCTTACGGGAAGTTCTTGGCGTGGCCCCTATGGTCCCACCCCCATCCCACTAGTTTAAAATAAAATTAGTCGTATTGGTATAAGTCGTGACTGTTAGGTTGTCTGTGACCGATGATCTCTCTTAAGCTATTAAGCCTATCGAAATGAAATTTTAAACTGGTACAAAATTCAATTGACAAAATAATTAAACGAGGTCATTAAAAATAACTATTTATGTATAAAGGGCGTAAAGTAGATCTTTTTTGCTTTAAAGAGTGGAAAGCCCGAGGCGTTCGCCAAGAGCAACAAACACTCGAAATCAAAAGAGATACTTTATGCCCAATTTACATACAAGAGTTTTTGTACGAGTAAGATTCATTATTATTTGCATAAATTAAAACACATATATTTACACAAAATAGTAAAATAGTTTTTGAGAAAATTGTGTAATCCAAGTAGTTTTGCTTTTTATATTTATTTTCCTAAATTTCTATAGCAACCAATTTTTAAAAAAT
>CAVNZG010000350.1:0-23493 GCA_963693315.1 Diogma glabrata
CTGGTTTCTGTGATGTGATAATGGTGTGATGATGATGTCGTGTTGTTGGTCAATTCCCAATTTCGCTAGGTTGAGTTTTTTTTTATGATCAAATATATATGTACATATATACATAAATGTATATAAAAATTTTTTTTTTTGTTTTTGCAAACGAGACACAATCGATAATTGATTTAGATGATTTTTTTTTTATTTAAATTTATTTATTTGTTCACTCTGTAGTGCCAAAATAGTATAACACTACTATATATTATAATATATGATTTGGCCAAATGTAGTGCCAAATGTAGCTTTGTTAAACTACTATGATGATGAGCAGTGCGAATATTTCGCTTAACACTACTGAGTGAACGCTTAACAGTATGAGTATTGCAACTCGAACTTACGCTCCTTAAACCAGACAACTTTTCTTAAAACACGTTTAATAGGTTTATATTAAGATATAGTTTTATTTGGTATTAACTTTCTTCTACGCATTAACGATTAGTTCACAACTTTTAGAAAATTCTAACTTATAAACTATGTACAGTACTTTAGGTAACTTCCACAATTTTTAATTGACAAATTTTTAACTTATAACTTGTTTTTGTTTTACTGGCGGTTTTATTACTAGTTCTATTGTTTATTAATTAGTATGAAATCGAATCACTTTTACTTAACGATTGATTTAAGATGAAATGACTGTAATGACTCACTTGACTCACTTACTTGTTTTGTTTTGAAAAAAACTGATTTTATTGATTTATTTGAAAAAAAACTGTTTAATTTCTGAAAACGACTGTTTTATTGATTTTCTTGTTATCGACTACGTTAATGGTCTGAACACTGACTGCCTAATTGTTAATCAAAATATTTCTTTTATAATTTTAAATTGATTACCTTTGGAAATTGATTTTTAAATTGATATTTATTATTAATTGGTATTGCAATGAAAACGACCCACTGACAATATTTTAGTTTTTTGTTATTTAAAACTTATGTAATGTAATTTCGCGAATTAAGCGCTTATTTTAATTTTAATAAAGATTTAGGTTATTAACGCGGAAATATTGTTTTAATAAAATTGGAAAAAATATACGATTTGCGAAAAAGGTGTTATGAAATTGTAATCGAAATGGAAAACTAGAGTTTAGGTCAATGTTGCGTTTTTGTTGGACTATTTATTTATAATTTGGAATAGAAATTTATTTGTGTATAATTTGGAATATTGGGAAATGTTAATTATTGTGTTTGGTTTTTTTGGGAAGTTGCTGTGGTAAAACACGTAATTTGTTTTACTACATTCCTCCCCTCACGGAAAAAAAATTTTGTTTTCATCGTTAAAGTTAGTTAACGATGGACACAAAATTTTACCAAGCTATTTATGCTTTTGAAAAAAAAGGTAAAAAAAAAAATACCAAGCTATGTATGCTTTTGAGAAAAAAAAAAGGGAAATAAAAAAAAATAAGTGAGTAACGTTATCTTAGTCATATCTGATAAATAATGAATGATTTTAATCAATTGAATGAGTTTAATTTTGTTTAATCCATGTTAATGTTCTATAAATATTTGACAAATTTAGACGGGTTACAATTATTTTTGGGCCGTCAAGTTAGATTACTTGTTTCTGTATAATTAATTCTGTATGATTACGTTTTGAGTGAACGACGATTGAAGCGGCTTACTAATGTCAGTGGACTGTATGCTGAAGTCGAAGCAAAAATTTAGTGATGATGGTGAATCAGTAAGCTCGGCTCCACAGTCCATAAATTATTTTAAAACAATCAATTAATCAATAGAATGGTTGAAGTCGATGCCGACGCGTAATAGTACATTAAGTTGATAAGAATTAGTAGTTATAGTAAAGTAGATTCTCGATGATGACGATATTTAAACATTCAACGGCAATCAGTAGAACAGCTGCTATCGATGACGAAATGCAATAGTAACATTAATTTGATGATAATTAGTAGTTATAGTAAATAGATTCTCGATGATGACGATAGTGAAACATTCAATGACAATCAGTAGAACAGCTGCTATCGATAACGAAATGCAATAGTAACATTAATTTGATGATAATTAGTAGTTATAGTAAATAGATTCTCGATGATGACGTTATTGAAACATTCAATGACAATCAGTAGAACAGCTGCTATCGATGACGAAATGCAATAGTACCATTAATTTAATGATAATTAGTAGTTATAGTAAATGGATTCTCGATGATGACGATATTTAAACAATTTGATGCGGCGTCGATGAGAGGTGGACTGTATTTTTTTTATTGACGATATATTTGATGTGAGTTGGTTGGCACATCAACTTCCAACACCGTGATGCAAATATCAAGGTAATGTGAGACCCAGAGAAATACAGAGACTAATATCGACTCATATAATAGTTGAAAATCATGTACATATGAGATGTTTTGATTGAAGCAATGACGAAAATGTCTCAGCTCATATAATAGTTGAAATTATGTAAGTGAGATGAATGATGCAATGATGAAAATATCTCAGCTCATATAATAATTGAAGTCATGTAAATGCGATGACTAACTGAAGCAATGACGAAAATATCAGACTCATTTAATAGTTGAAATCTTGTACATATGAGATAAACTATGCAATGATGAAACTATCAGCTCATATAATAGTTGAAGTTATGCACATATGAAATGAAAATATCAGCTCGTTTAATATTTGAAGTTATGTAAATGCGATGATTCACTGAAGTAATGACGAAAATATCAGATCATATAATAGTTGAGATTATGTACATATGAGATGAACTATGCAATGATGAAAATATCAGCTCATATAATAGTTGAAGTTATGCACATATGAAATGAAAATATCAGCTCGTTTAATATTTGAAGTTATGTAATTGCGATGATTCACTGAAGTAATGACGAAAACATCAGATCATATAATAGTTGAGATTATGTACATATGAGATGAACTATGCAATGATGAAAATATCAGCTCATATAATAGTTGAAGTTATGCACATATGAAATGAAAATATCAGCTCGTTTAATATTTGAAGTTATGTAATTGCGATGATTCACTGAAGTAATGACGAAAACATCAGATCATATAATAGTTGAGATTATGTACATATGAGATGAACTATGCAATGATGAAAATATCAGCTCATATAATATTTGAAGTTATGTAAATGCGATGACTAACTGAAGCAACGACGAAAATATCAGATCATATAATGGTTGAGATTATGTACATATGAGATGAACTATGCAATGATGAAAATATCAGCTCATATAATAGTTGAAGTTATGTACATATGAAATGAAAATATCATGGACACATCACCCGTTCCAATCGATGAAACTTATACGAGGTTTTTTTTACTGCATGCACACTCGACGAATATTTGTCAGAGAAACAAGAAAAAACTATTTGGTTAATTTATATACATTAAAAAAACTGACCTGATGCACACAACTTTATATAAACTCCTTTATTAATTTTACAATTATTGATTTTAACACATGGAAATACAAAATATTTAAAATTCACTTAAAACTAAAAGAGAGAGAGCTTAGCTCATACTCAACCAACTACATGGTAATACAAACAACACTTTTTATTGACTATACTATTCAGGTATAAATTCGTAAGAATAAAAAAAGAGCAAAACTACCAAAAACAGTCCATTTTATAGAAAGCCAAAACTCTACAAACCACAGCTGTCAAGTTTACCAACGATCTCGAAACTTTCGAATTAATAATATAGAATAACGAACACATAAATTCAATGTGAAAATTGAAAATATCGAATGAATGATCAAAATATACCGAACACGTCAATTCAAAATTGAAAGTTTCGTTGACATTTCAAAAGGATTGTTTTGGTAATGTTTTGCATAATTTTATAAATCTTTAATTGGTTTTGTTTTGATCCTAATTTAAAATATTTTGATTTTTCAGGTAAACTATTTAACAATTCACGATAATGCGTGAACATACTGGCGACCTTAAAGTATTTACTTTAACAAAATGAAACGGTCCAGGCTGCGACATGGTTGCAATTACGTAATCCCTTAAAACCAGTTACGGACAGCAACTAAAGTAAATTTTAAGTGTATGAATATTCAGGGATCACTGTAGTCGAGGTGAGTGACTTGTCAGACTGAACAGACTGGTCGCAGAACATTGTTGCTTGAGTTACGTAGACGATTGCAAATATTAATTAGTGAAATATAAACCACCACTAGTTTGTAATTACTTGATACAACAAACTGCTGCAAATCTTCAACATCAAGATGTGAGATTACGCTGATTCGTGCTACTGAGCGTTTCAGAATGGATTCAGCTGGGTTAATGGAAATGACAATAGGCTCAATTTAAAATGACACAACGATTGTACAACGAAATTGGGTTGTCGGACACACTCTGTGACGAAGAGTAGACCACATGAATGCTGCTTGTTGGATATGCTGAAGATTACGAGCTTCAATGAAGTTGGCAATGTTGTGGAAGCAGAATTTTTAAAAACATCACAATCCGTTACGTGATACCATACATACGACGAAACCAAGCTCTAAAAGGATCAGCTGATGAGTTAATACCGATTTCCAACTGGACTGCTTTGAGACGAAATACGCGAACATGCATATGAACCATTTGTCAGTTGTATTTGAGCACGCATCTTGAGCTAATAGAGGGGGCCTGCAAAAGTTAAATGTCAACGATTAAAGCTCGGTGCTACAACCTGAATTATCAATTTGGCAGACGGAAATGACAAAATATAAAATTCTAATTCAAACGAAATCATTTTCGGTTTGTAACATAAACTAGACGAAAGACGCGTGAAAATAACTAATGACTTTAATTCCTACTGAAGACAAACATTTTATTAAATTATAATTAAACCTATAACGGCTTAAGAATTAAGATACTACCGAACCATTAACTACCACATATTGAATTAAAACGAATTCTAATGACGAATACTACTAAATACAAATGAGGCATGTTAGCCATTTTGCAAGGACACATTGGTTAACATTGGAAAAATTGTTTGATTTTGTCTCAACGACTATATGACGAAAGTGGGCTGTCAGACACACTCTGCCAAGGTAACGAAGAATGAGACAAGAGCGAACATCTGTAGGAATTATGATAGCAACAAGGAGAACGGCGAAACATTAATGAAGCTAACACATCCAGATACCAGCGGATGTTCGACGAACCAATATAAAACCTTCCATGTTAACTGATGAACGATGTGAATTGAATAACTAATTATTTCACATCTAATAACGATGAATTTGACAGGATTTGATGAATGAGTTGGTAATTCAATAATGTAACATGCGATGAATAGTATTTAATCTACTAGAATTTAATGGGTATAAAATAATTTAACAGGTTCCTAAAAATATAACAATCAAACTAATAAAATACGATGAATGGTGTTAGGGTACGGCGAAACGTACGAGAAAAATATCTAAAATATTAACGAACAACAATTTTATTCGGAAATCACATTCTACTAAGTACGACGAAACGAATAATGACTACAACTATTAATGAACATTAAATTGAGAAACGAATTCTAGTAAGATATGACGAATAACCAATTACTACAAATGAGGCATGTATGCCTATTAGCAAGGTCAGAGCTAATTCACATTGAAGAAATTTGTTTGATTTTGTCTCAACGACTATACGACGAAGGTGGGCTGTGAGGCACACTCTGCCAAGGCAACGAAGAATGAGACAAGAGTGAACATCTGTTGGAATTATGATAGCAACAAGGAGAACGACGAAAAATTAATGAAGCTAACACATCCAAATACCAGCGAATGTTGGACAAACCAATATCAAAACTTCCATGTTGATTGACGAACGATGTGGATTAACTAATTAATTACTCCACACCTAAAAACGGTGATTTTGAAATGATCCGATGAATAAATTGGTAATTTAATATTAAAACATCCGATGAATATGCTATTTAATCTACTAGAATCCGATGAATATAATACATAATATAACAGAATCCTAAAAATAACAATTAATCTAATAAGGTACGACGAATGATTTAAAAATACGACAGAACGATTTTCTAAAATATTAACGAAGACAACAATTGTATCTGGAAATCACATTCTACTAAGTACGACGAAAGGAATAGTGACTCCAACTATTAACGAAAAATCGCATCCCAACAAGGTACGACGAAAAATAAATAACGATTTTCAAAATAGTAGCGACGACAACAATTATATCTGGAAATCACATTCTACTAAGTACGACGAAAACGAATAGTGACTCCAACTATTAACGAAAAATCGCATTCCAACAAGGTACTACGAAAAAAGAATAACGATTTTCAAAATATTAGCGACGACAACAATTATATCTGGAAATCACATTCTACTAAGTACGACGAAAACGAATAGTGACTCCAACTGGTAACGAAAAATCGCATTCCAACAAGGTACGACGAAAAATGAATAACGATTTTCAAAATATTAGCGAAAACAACAATTATATGGAACTCAAGTTACATTAAAGTACGACGAACTGAATTATTAACGGAAATAAGAAATTTATCTTGGAATTCAAATTCCATTAGAGTATGACGAGATGTATAAAGATTTTTTAAAAATATTAACGACGACAGCAAAATTATTTTGGAATTCAAATTCCATTCAGGTACGACGAGATTTTGTACGATTTTGTTTTTTCAAGAGGTCTTCGTAAGGGGAATCCGGCATGTTAACCTTATGGAAAATTAATACCGAAGAGAAAAACGGATGAACATTGTTCCAGACGAAATATGTCAATAAAATGAAACAATCCGACAAGCCATCCACCATAGACAATTAAACAATCGACTAAGCGACATTGTACACCCCGTAGTAGTGAATGTCCCGAAAAAATCACGATTATATGATCACGCAAGTCGTGTTAATACACAATGACAATATAAATGCTAGAGAAATGCATAATGTTAATGATATTTGACGAAAATTTAAATAATTAAGTAACTTATAAATTATACTAAATGGTACCTTAAATTATCCAAAAACGTTGGTTGGTTTTTTTTTTTTCTTCTCTTCCGAAGTTATTTTGAGACGAGCTGCGTGTAGATCCGGCTCGAAGGACCAAATGATGCGGCGTCGATGAGAGGTGGACTGTATTTTTTTATTGACGATATATTTGATGTGAGTTGGTTGGCACATCAACTTCCAACACCGTGATGCAAATATCAAGGTAATGTGAGACCCAGAGAAATACAGAGACTAATATCGACTCATATAATAGTTGAAAATCATGTACATATGAGATGTTTTGATTGAAGCAATGACGAAAATGTCTCAGCTCATATAATAGTTGAAATTATGTAAGTGAGATGAATGATGCAATGATGAAAATATCTCAGCTCATATAATAATTGAAGTCATGTAAATGCGATGACTAACTGAAGCAATGACGAAAATATCAGACTCATTTAATAGTTGAAATCTTGTACATATGAGATAAACTATGCAATGATGAAACTATCAGCTCATATAATAGTTGAAGTTATGCACATATGAAATGAAAATATCAGCTCGTTTAATATTTGAAGTTATGTAAATGCGATGATTCACTGAAGTAATGACGAAAATATCAGATCATATAATAGTTGAGATTATGTACATATGAGATGAACTATGCAATGATGAAAATATCAGCTCATATAATAGTTGAAGTTATGCACATATGAAATGAAAATATCAGCTCGTTTAATATTTGAAGTTATGTAATTGCGATGATTCACTGAAGTAATGACGAAAACATCAGATCATATAATAGTTGAGATTATGTACATATGAGATGAACTATGCAATGATGAAAATATCAGCTCATATAATAGTTGAAGTTATGCACATATGAAATGAAAATATCAGCTCGTTTAATATTTGAAGTTATGTAATTGCGATGATTCACTGAAGTAATGACGAAAACATCAGATCATATAATAGTTGAGATTATGTACATATGAGATGAACTATGCAATGATGAAAATATCAGCTCATATAATATTTGAAGTTATGTAAATGCGATGACTAACTGAAGCAACGACGAAAATATCAGATCATATAATGGTTGAGATTATGTACATATGAGATGAACTATGCAATGATGAAAATATCAGCTCATATAATAGTTGAAGTTATGTACATATGAAATGAAAATATCATGGACACATCACCCGTTCCAATCGATGAAACTTATACGAGGTTTTTTTTACTGCATGCACACTCGACGAATATTTGTCAGAGAAACAAGAAAAAACTATTTGGTTAATTTATATACATTAAAAAAACTGACCTGATGCACACAACTTTATATAAACTCCTTTATTAATTTTACAATTATTGATTTTAACACATGGAAATACAAAATATTTAAAATTCACTTAAAACTAAAAGAGAGAGAGAGCTTAGCTCATACTCAACCAACTACATGGTAATACAAACAACACTTTTTATTGACTATACTATTCAGGTATAAATTCGTAAGAATAAAAAAAGAGCAAAACTACCAAAAACAGTCCATTTTATAGAAAGCCAAAACTCTACAAACCACAGCTGTCAAGTTTACCAACGATCTCGAAACTATCGAATTAATAATATAGAATAACGAACACATAAATTCAATGTGAAAATTGAAAATATCGAATGAATGATCAAAATATACCGAACACGTCAATTCAAAATTGAAAGTTTCGTTGACATTTCAAAAGGATTGTTTTGGTAATGTTTTGCATAATTTTATAAATCTTTAATTGGTTTTGTTTTGATCCTAATTTAAAATATTTTGATTTTTCAGGTAAACTATTTAACAATTCACGATAATGCGTGAACACAATTAATGTAAGTTTGCAAAACATATCAGCTATTGTCGATGACGAAACGTATGGTGATATTAAAACTGATGATAATTAGCAGCTATGGTAAGCAGACTCTCGATGATGACGATATTTAAACAATTAATGTAAGTTTGCAAAACATATCAGCTATTGTCGATGACGAAACGTATGGTGATATTAAGACTGATGATAATTAGCAGCTATAATAAGTAGACACTCGATGATGACGATATTTAAACAATTAATGTAAGTTTGCAAAACATATCAGCTATTGTCGATGACGAAACGTATGGTGATATTAAAACTGATGATAATTAGCAGCTATAATAAGTAGATTTTCTTGATGATCAGTCAGTATATATAACACAACGAAGAATACTATCAATGAAATGATACGAAGTATATTTGGATTTTGATGGAATCAGCAAAAATGTATAGTATGTAATGTAGCGAAGAATACTTTAAATTAATGGTGCGACTTGTACTTCAATATTCTTGTAATTCGATGAAATCAGCAAACATGCATCATTAAAGAATATAACGAAGAATGCTGTGAGCACACGTGCGCTGGAAATGCTGCAAACATGGCGGAACCCACGACTCATACATAAAGAACAACCACTTAACACGTGAATTTAAACATAATTTATTTAAATAAACTTTTAACAATTATTCAACAATTATAACCACTTAACAAATTATAATTTAAACAAACTTAACAAAAATAATAATTTTTCTTTAACTTATAACATTGCCAATTACATCTGAAGGATTAATCAGTTTTTTCCAATATATTAGACTGAGAGATTTTTAAACAAAAATGTGGATTAAATACAATTTTCACGTCAGTTTTTAAATTCCTCAATCCAGCTGACGCGCTATTCGTTCAAAAAAAACTTTATACAATTGACGATTGGAGGAAACTTCTGGTGGTAAGAATCAGAACTAGTACTCCAATATAAATTTTGACATTTAGTTCATTTTTGTATACATTCTAAAATTTGTGTTTGCATTAGTAAGTTTTCAAGCCGAATAATAATAATTTAATCTAAATCCAAATGAAATATGCATTTATAATAATTGTGTTTTTCCAGGTGTTTTGTTACAATTACAGAAAAACTACCAGAATTGTATATAAAAGGAATATTAAAACAGCCATCACGGCAACACAAAATCCAGTTCACAAAAGAACTTGGATATTACATTGTGGGGTAAAATAAAAATTTAAACTAAATCTAATTGAAAAATACATTTATAAAACTTGTGTTTTTCCAGGTGTTTTGTTAAAATTACCAGAATTGTACATAAAAAGAATATTAATCGTATTATCCTGATGAATGGAAAGACGATGTAAAAATCGATGCTTTGTTCGATCCATTCAGAGTTCGAACATTAAATCCTGTTAATTACGATTCTAAATTAAAATTTTGGAAAAATGCCATAACAAAATATTGTTTGTATAAAGGGGAAAGCAATATAAATATAAAAGAATTGAAAAATACATTTCAGCGTAATAATAAAATTCCTTGTATTTCCAACGCTATTAGAGGATATGTTTCAGAAACAGGAAGTTAAATTAAAAAATGATTTCATGGAAATTCGACAGTATACATGGAGTGGAAGGGGTTTTAATTCGTTGATAAAAAAGTATTTCAAAGAGTCAATAAATTTAAAAATTTAATGATACAAACAAAAGATGATTTCACAGAATATGTTAAAGGTGAATTTTTATTTAAGATTCTGTTGTCTCGAGGTTTAATTTCTATTCTTATTTGTAGAATCAATCAACAAAAATCCAAAGGGAAATGGAATATTTAACCGAATCTGTTATGTCCTTAGCAGATGCTATCGAAAAGCTTACCAATTCCAATTTAGAGTTTAAATTAACAAATGAAGGTGCTTGTTAGCAATTCAACAGTTAGAAAACGAACAGAGTCGATGGATAATTACTCAAAAATTATAATAAAATTCGGTGCCACCGCACAAAAAGTCACACCAATCAATGAGCTTGAACGTGCTATTTATAATCTAGAAAAAACAGAAAAACATTTATTGAAAATTATTGATAAAATTGAAAATGAATTAAAAGATTTAGACATAAAAATATGAGGGTTGATTAGAGATGGCAAACGAAATTCAGCGAAGTTTCATTTTCGTTAGATCAAATACAATTACTACAATCATTCATTACTATAAGAATTCAAGATACAACGAGTGATGCTAAAGTGTTGGAAGCTTTTAAAATTGGTTCTAAAACTATCAAAAATTTGCTTTCTGATTCGGGAACTACGCTGGATATCGTTGATGAGGCATTGGCAGATGTCCAAAAAAGCATGAGGTACATGATGATATCCAATCAACGTTGGTCGGTGGTAACACATTTAATATAATTGATGATTCCATTCTGGAAAAAGAATTAGAGGAATTGTTATTAGAAGATGCCTTCCCTGATGTTGTACTGTCTGATATTAAAAAAACGATGAAAATGAAAAGGAGAAACCAAAGGATGCAATATTTAGTATGGATGACTCGATAGAACGTCGTATGAATGAATTAAGAATTGAGTTTGGTGATGGATGTTTCTTTTAAAAAAAACAGCCTCAGTGATGATAATTATCTCCTATACTGATGTAACACCCCTTTCAAATATTCAAGCAAGAAACAGGAACTAAATTATATTAGCACCAAAATAAGAAGCAATGGCTGATGACGCTCATTCAGCGTGGTGATTTAATTCTAACAAGTATCATATATCATATACCTCACCATCAAATAATCGGGAAAAATAATACGTGATTGATTCTATTTTATTTAGTAATTAATTACCAATATTATAGTTACATATATTTGTACTTAATATTCATAAATTAGTTAAAGAGCGAAAAACAAAATGTAAATATATCACATTAAACAAATAAAATTTTTGATAATAAAATGCATAAAATCGTTTAAATTTGTTGGTTCTTATTCTTAATTTTAACAATAAGTCTCACTAACCCACTTTAACATTTCGAAAGTTGAATGTTTTATTGTTTATTTTTAGTAAGTCATTGTATTTTTAAATTGTTATAAAATTAAAAATATTGTACTTACTTTAATTGAAATTTAATTTTGCCCGCAAATACACAGAAAATATACTTCTGTGAAAATCTTATATTGGAGTAGTATTTATAAAACCTGCCACCAGCAGCGCGATTTTTTAGATTCCAATCGTCAATACAAATGAATGAATAATTAAGATTATCTAATAATAACGCCATCCATTGACCGGTTGTACAAACAAACAGAATGACTACCTAGCATTTATAATTAGTTTGGTTTGTTTTGTTTGTTTACAACTGTCATGTTTGACACAATTGCTGAACTAATGAAATACAATGTTTACTTATAAACAAGAGTCATTTTCATAATTTAGAGGAATTTTAGATAAGTTTTTACATTGGTTTTTTTTAGAATATATACTCATATTTTCCTGTTTATTTTAGGAAGCTTTTCCAGCGTCAACAACGATATATGGTAAATTATTTGTTTTCATTTTTGTTAAACTTTTCGTTACGTTTTGATTGCTTGCGTATCTTAAAGTTACTGTCTAAATATAATATGTATTTATGCTAATGATTATTTATGCTTAAAAATAAAGTTGAACTTGAAAAATAATGTAAATAAATGTTATGAAATATGAACACATAGTTGTATAGTAAATAAAATTTGTCGTAATTTGTTTTTGTTTCTGTTAAAAATTATGTTTTGATTGGAAAATTGATAGCTTGTGTATCTTAAAATTATTGTCTTAATATAATATGTATTTTATGGTAATGATTATTTAAGATTAATGATTTTAGAATTATTATTTTTATTGATTGTCTTAATTGATTAATTTCCAGATATTGAACTGGTTAATTAATTAAATTGATTCACTTAATATACTAATTTCCAGATATTGAACTGGTTAATTGGTTAAATTGATTGTACCGCTTATTTTACTACTGCACTTTTATTAATTTGTTTTTACGAATGACTTTATTGATTTCTGTAAAAATAACCGTAAAACGTTAAACGACTGACTTGATTTGAATTTTAAAACGATTCTCTTAACTGAGTGAACACTGACTGCCTAATTGTTAATTGAAATATTATTTTTATAACTAAAAAAATGATTACTCGCTGATCTAATTATTAATTATTATTGCAATCGATTTGACCCACTGAACAACTTTAGTTTTTGTTTTTCTTTCATTTTATTGTACTTAAGAATTACGTAATTTAATTTCGCGAATTTAACATTTCTTTTAATTTAATTTAGACAAAAACGATTTTGTAATTTTGAATAAGCCAAATAGTGGAAAATTATTTACAAAAACTAAAGTTTTAGTCAGCGTTTGTTTTTTGTTGGTCTATTTATTTTTGAATTTAGATTTATGTTAATTAATTTATTTGTTTGGATATTGGGAAATATTATTAAAATTGATTTGGATTTTGGGAAAGAATGTTAGCAGAATGTTAGTTTGGGAGTTTTGGTGTTCTTGGGAAGTTGTTGTGGTAAAACACGTAATTTGTTTTACTACATTCCTCCCTCCCACGGGAAAAAATTTTGGGATTATCGTTGTAGGGCATTAAAAGGAAATTAGGTAGGGTAGTTTACGATGAGCACAAAATTTTGCCAAGTTATGTAATGTATTTAAAAAGAAGTGAGTATCGATTCTAAGTCTTATTATGCTTACTGAGTACATAGCTAGATTTACTTTCGATTTGTTCATTCAGTTAAATAGTTGTAATTATACAACTAATCTAATCTTAAATTTATGAAAATAAAAATTACGAAAGAAAAAAAAAACTTGAAATAACAGAAAAATTGTGAAAAATTATGTGTCTACACAAATATTTTGTGTTTCATTAATCTTTTTCAAAATCAAGAAAAAATTTCAGTTTAGTTCAGTTTCAGTAAAATGATTTCTGTATGCTTACTGTAATAAAAATAAAATGATGATTATGCTATGATAAAATTTTAATTTTTTTTTAATTTGATATCTACATAAATAAGTTGAACTTGAAAAAAAAAAATTTTAATATGAAACATTAGTAATGAGGAAAAAAAATAAATTATGTAAGATTATTGATGTAGGTCAGTGTTTCATTTGAAATAAGTTTTGATATTATGATTTTATTATTATGAAACTATTTATAATCACAGAAATTCGGTAAAAACGTTATCAAAGAAACTGTTTTCTTTTTGCAATAGCTTAGTTTATTACTAGTAGATCGTTTGACTTAAATTAGTTTGAAATCTTATTCGATTCGTAACTCATTAAAGAAACATTTGCACTACCTCTCATTAACATAGTAGTGTACGTAAAATAATTGCACTACATTTTATCATATAGTAGTGTTATACTATTTTGGCACTACAACTCATTCGTTAAATAAAATTTAAAAAATTATAAAATGATTTTGAAAGTTTTGATAACGTAGTTTATTTATTCCACCGCTGTCACCATTTTGTTATGATTAAATGTTTTGTTTTAGTTAATAGTGAAATAACCAATGTTTTTACTTCTCTAACTTATTTTACAATAATTATTTTTATATTTATACTTTTTTTATATATATATATATTTACAATGTTGATGATTATATTATTTATTTTTAATTATATAAAATTGTAAGGTTTCTTACCGATGTAGTCTCGCTGATGGACAGTGAACAAATAGAACGATTTTTTGTTGTTTTGTAATTATCTGCCTTTTTAAGAATCAATTTGGAGGGGGAAATTTACCCTATCGACAAAAGTGCTATCATATGACGAAGATATGAAATTAGGCTGTGTGTCAGGTTGTGTTTACACAACAAAGATGATTATATTCGTTCCTTGGAAAGTGTCTCCATCATCTTTATATTTTATTTTAGCTCAAATAGTTAAACCAAAATAAGACGCCGGTATCTTTCTTGCGGTATTTATAATTATGATCACAAATTAACTCTCTGCTGAATCATTATTAATCCTCGATTAAAGTTCAAACTCAAGCATTACCCAGACGATGCACAAAACTGTTACGATGGTGCTTTTAATCTTCCTGATTACGATAGATATTGGAAATGAATTCACTATCAACCAGCAAGAACTATACAATACTATCTCCAGTCTGTAGCAGAGCACAGTTTATATAAATCATAACAAGCACCAAAAGATTTACTGTGACATACTGATAAAATACACCCGATTCGTAATTTTGCAAAGTTTGCTATAATTTCCTTTATTATCTTTCTTTTTCTTTTTATATCAGTCTTATTTATTAACAAAATGATTAGTTATCTTTACCAACATTAATTTCCATTTTATATTTAATTCTAAAAACATTTTTTGAATGAATTTTAATTTTGAACAAACTTTGAATTTATATGTTTACAGCGAAACATGGAATGAATAATTGAAAAAAAATGTGATTTTTGACGTTTCTTATTTTAAGCAAAACAAAAAAAAATGGAGAAAAAAATGAAGCAATTTTGAGCACAAAATCTGTTCGTAAAATATATAACTGATGTGTTCTTTTATCTATTAGCGGTGATATTCGAATTTGAGGCTGTTGGCTGTTGGTTATAATTTGAAATTTTTTAAATTGTTATGATTGTAAAAGTGAAATGGAATGATGGAAATATATTTTAATTGAATCGAAAAAAGAATAGGAATTGGTTTTAATATTATTATTGAGAATATAGCCGACGTTACAAATTGACATGTAAAGGCACAAGTTTCGTAACTATTCCTAAGTTTGTCCCTAAATGTGTTGTGCCACGGTGCTTCACTTCCCACATGTAATAGACACATAGAAGTTACAGTTTCCATACATTTGCGTGCAGTTAGGCACATAGATCTAATACAATTACGTAATAATTCCTTAAATAAGACCTTATTTTGCTCACTGGGTCACATTCCAATTAGTTGTATTTTTGAAAGGCATAAAATTGACGAACGATGAATCTAAAATGTAAGGTTAAGTATTTTGCGTCACAATATGTGCAGGTGAAAGGCATTAAATGATTAACGATGAATCCCAAAATGTATTTATTGAATAGCTTGCCTCACATTCACAATTAGTTGTATTTTTGAAGCAGGAAATTGACGAGCGATGAATCCAAAATATAATGAGTAGTATTGTACCAGTACATTACTGGTACAAATGCTTTGTGGGCTTTCGGAAATGGCACAATATACTAAGTCTGTGCACCCAAAAAAAATTCCAAGTGCCAGAATACACACGTATTAAATTTATTGAATTGTATGAATTTTACACATTTCTACCACAAACATGCTCGCTTAGGAGGTTTGACAAGTAATAAATCAATAGATTAGTGCCATTTCAAAGGTGTGAAGGCTATGTTATGAGTAATTTATCTCTGGAATAGTTTTCACAGGTCTAATGAGGAGCTACGTAGGTCATGTTATGCATAATTTATCTGCGTACTAGTTTTACACGCCTAACTCGCATGATCGCATTCAGTTAGCAAGATGTTAATATAAATTTACATATATTATTAACATTTTCAATTTTTGTGACATATATATATATATATATATATATATATATATATATATATATATATATATATATATATACATATATATATATATATATATATATATATATATATATATATATATATATATATATATATATATATATATATATATATATATATATATATATACATATATATATATATATATATATATATATATATATATATATATATATATATATATATATATATATATATATATATATATATATATATATATATATATATATATATATATATTGTTACGTTTTTCTTAACCTCCTTCGAATTGGCCTAACTCACAATTCGATAAACGCAATTCCCAATCTCTTTCTGAGTTCGATCACTGATTAGTAAGCAAACACACCAGGTTTTATTAAGTATTCAACACCTTAACTGTTCCACAACAACAGGAAAACAATACAGCGAACAATATTCCCAACTAGAATATTCTTCCAACAGCTTCGAAACTCCAACGGTTTATTGTAGAAATTTCCAATTCACAACGTTCAAAATAATACACAAAATATTTCTATTTAATAACACTTATAACTTTATTTACAAAAACTTTACACAAAAACTAATTTAAAGATCACTTTTATAATTTTAACTTCACTATCGCAGGTTTAAAATAAAACTAATTAAAAACTACAAGAATTAATTTTCTTATATACCTTCTGCTTAATCTCTAGAAATTTCGCGGTCACTTTTTAGAAACCTTGAGAAAATATTAGAATATTCGATTATTTTACGTTACGTTGATTTGATTCATAAAATCATTTGTTTTATGTAGACCTTATTTCTAAGAATATGTACAACAACAACAATATTCATTTCATTCACTTTCTGTTGTGTTTTGTTGATTTTATTTTCCTGGAAGTGACCGTAATCGTCTAGATCTTTCTGTAATCGTCTAGATTTTTTTCTGTACTCGTAACATTACCCTCCACTTAAGCCTGTTCGTCCCGAACAGGATCTAGCTCTCCTTTGTATAAGGCCAATCTTTCCAAATGTACGACTTTCGCTTTGCCTCGATGGCCTTTCCTAATTCTATAAACCACGTCATTCAACTTGGTTATAATGTTGTAAGGTCCTTCCCATGCAGCTTGCAATTTCGGTGATAACCCTCGTTTTCGGTGTGGGTTGTGTAGCCATACTAATTGTCCTTCATCGAAACCTTTATTATTAGATCGTATATCATATCGGGCTTTCATTCTATCACTGGTCAGTTGTATCTTCTGCCGAACAAGCTTGTGAATATCCTCAAGGTTCTCCCGGGTTCGGTTGACGTATTCTTGCGTAGACAATGATGTTGATGGTACCGCTCCAAATTTGTGGTCTCCAGGAAGTCTTAAATCACTTCCAAAAATAGTTTGAGCTGGTGTCATGGTCGTGGTGTCATGAACTGCTGATCTGTATGCCATCAAAAATAAAGGAATGTGTTGATCCCAGTTACGTTGATTCTTACTGACCACTTTAGCTAGAAATTCCTCCAAAGTAGCATTGAATCTCTCAACCATCCCATCTGACTGTGGGTGTGAAGCTGTCGTCCTGGTTTTGTTAATCCCCAGCATTTGACAAATTTCCTGGAATACAGCTGACTCGAAGTTCCGCCCCTGATCGGTGTGGATCTCCATAGGAACTCCATAGCGGCTGATCCAATTATTTATCACAGCTTCAGCGATTGTGGTTGCTTCCTGGTTGGGAATCGCACACACTTCCGGCCACTTACTGAAGTAGTCCATGATCACAAGCACATATTTATTCTGATTATCAGTTGCTGGAAATGGTCCCGCTACATCCATTGCGATCCTTTCAAATGGAGCACCTACATTGTATTGCTTCATTTTCCCATGACTTCTTCGTGCGGGTCCTTTCACCGCCGCACATTTATCGCATTTTTGACCTCACTCCACAATTGATTGCCGAGTCCCCGACCAGTAAAACCGTTGTCGTATTTTTGCAAGAGTTTTGTTGATCCCAAGATGACCTCCACTCGTTCCTTCGTGATACTCCTTAAGTACTGCTTCTATTTTCGCTTTTGGTACCACTGTAAGGGATTGCTTTATCTTGCCATCTGAGCTTTCCCATATTCTCTTTAGGCATCCATTCTCTAACTGGAGACTGTCCCATTGCGCCCAGTACGCCTTCAAAGTTGGAGTTTTATCAGAAATTTCTCCCCATACTGGTTTGCAACCCTTTTCCTTGAGCTCGATGATGGGAACAATATCCGGATCTTCTATTTGATCTTTTCTTATGGCTTCAGCTGTCCATTCATCGTCAGGTAGCACTTGTAGTAATCGTACATCGATGATGTTCTCCTTATTTTCTTGACGACTGCAATGCTTGCATTCAACTTGACAGGGTCGTCTCGATAATGCATCAGCGTTCCCATGTGCAGTACCCTTTCGATGTTCAATGTCCAAATCGTACGCCTGCAACCGTTCGATCCAACGTGCTACTTGTCCCTCTGGATTTTTGAACTGGAGTAACCACCTTAACGCACCATGGTCAGTTCTGAGATGAAATTTCTGACCATACAAGTATTTATGAAAATGTTTGACGCATTCCATAATGGCCAATAACTCCTTCCGGGTAACACAATAATTTCGCTCCGGCTTTGATAACATTTTCGAGAAATAAGCTATCACCTTTTCCTGACCATCTATTTTCTGCGACAATACTCCTCCTATACCTTCATTACTGGCATCAGTATCCAAAATAAACTGAACATTTGGTATAGGATAGGATAGAATTGGAGCCGTACACAATCTCCTTCGGAGCTCCACAAATGCTTGTTCCTGAGGTTCATTCCATTCAAATGCTTTATCTTTTCTTGTTAACTCATGCAGACTTTTGGCAACGTTGGCGAATCCTGGCACAAACCGTCTGTAATATGTGCACAATCCAAGGAAGCTTCGTAGTTCATGTAGATTCTTTGGTCTTGGCCAGTTCATAACTGCTGCAATCTTGTCGGAATCTGTATGAATTCCCATTGCCGTAACCTTGTGTCCCAAATATTTTACTTCTTCCTTGAAAAGTGAACACTTTTTGGGACTTAATTTTAAACCAGCTGCTTGCAACCTTTCCAGTACCTCCGCCAAGTTCTTCAAGTGGTCATCAAAGTCTTTTCCCATGACGATGATGTCATCCAAATATACAAGGCATGTTTTCCAGTGCAAGCCTTTTAGTACCCGTTCCATTAATCTCTCGAAAGTTGCGGGAGCGTTGCATAACCCAAATGGCATGACATTAAATTGCCATAGTCCATTCCCTACACTGAACGCTGTTTTCTCCCGATCTTCATCCGCAACTTCAACCTGCCAGTAACCACTCTGCAGATCCAGTGTTGAAAACAATCTTGAACCCGATAATGTATCCAGTGTATCATCAATCCTAGGCAATGGGTAGCTATCCTTCTTAGTAACTATGTTTAGTTTCCTGTAGTCAACACAAAATCTCAAGCTCCCATCTTTCTTGCCAACTAACACCACAGGTGAGCTCCAGGGACTGTCTGAAGGCTCAATTACACCAGCTTCTTTCATATCTCTTACCATTTTATCAGCTTCCTCTCTTTTAGCCAATGGTAATCTCCTTGGTGCTTGACGTATCGGCTTTTCTGCTCCGGTATCAATACGATGTTTCACCATATTGGTTCTGCCATTTCCTTCAGGTGAACTGCAGAATACAGACTTGTGTTGCTCCAACAATTGACGTACTGCTTTCTTCTGCTCTTCTGAAAGCTCTTCTGTCCATTTCTGCACAAGTTGTTCCATTTCTGCCTTTTGTTGTTTTGTGTTGACCGAGCAATTGATGTTTTTCTGCTCGCACTTTATTATTTTAGCTACCTCTTCACATTGTCCTATGATTGATCCTTTTTTCATTGTTTTCTGCGTATCTGACAGATTTAAAACTCTTACTGGTATTTTGTAATCAGCATCCGATCTAACTAAGGTTTTCCCTATAACGACTTCTTTACAATTTTGATGTTCTTCTTTGTTGGCCTCCACAACCCACAACCTGGGTGACCCAGAACCTCCTTCCAATTTTCCCCAAATGATTGTTTCTGATTGGGGTGGCAGCTTTTCTCTGTGATCCAATATTATTCGACGGACACAATTTGAATCTTCACCAATAAACTGGAGTGGCAACTCAACATTTCCGTACGTGAGTACTCCTTTGCCAGCATCAATAACGAATCCATTTGGCCTCATGAAGTCCATTCCCAGGATGACTTCATCCACAATGTCAGCTACAACCACTTCATGTTGAAAGTGAGTATTCCCGATTTCAAAGTTGACCACTTTCTTTCCTTTAATACTTGCACTTTCGCCAGTAGCTGTCTGCATCCGGTATCTCCCTGCTGGTTTTAGTTTCCCTTTCACAATATCAGTGCGGACAATTGTATTTGTTGCTCCCGTATCTAACGTGATGACACAACTTTTTCCATCAATATTAGCCCTAACAGTAAGGCTGTCACCTCCCCTTGTCAATCTCGAAACATGGATGAAGGTTATGGGGCAATCGGTTGTGGGAGCCAGCCTACGCCCCCTTAGGCTGACTCGTTGTAGTTTAACTGATGCGGCGATGCTCCATCGTCTTCCCTAGCTTGCTGCACCCGTTCTTCTGCTGGACGTCTCTGCATAGGCGATGCTGATCTTGCTCGTTTCCTTCTAAAATCTCGGCATTCTCTCGAAATATGGCCCAACTTGCCACATAGCCAGCATCGAATTCTGTCACTTCGAATGCTTTCTCTTGCTCTGGGCTTGTAATTGTTATCATCAGCCAACTCTACCCGGCGTATTTTAATTGATGGTTTAATAATTGCTTGTGCCGTTTCATTTGTTAAGGCATAAGCAATGCTTTCTGCGAATGTTGGTTTTGGCGACAACATTACAGCTTTCCTTGTTTCCGGATCACGAATACCATCAGTAAACGCCTCGATCTTCATCTTCTCCATGAAATATGGTGGTGTATTTGAGTGTGCTAAATGAACAAGCCGCTCTACAGCCGAGGAATAATCCTGTAGAGATTCACCATTTCGTTGCAAGCGACCTTTTAGCTCAATCCTGTATAATTCCTTTTTATGGTCGCTGCCGTATTTTCGTTCCAATGCATTCATTACTTCAGCATAGCTTTTTCGGTCGTTTTCCGGCACCGCCTGTAATGCTTCAGCTGCTTCCCCCTTTAGAGCAACTATCAATGCAGCAAGACGATTTTCGGCGTTCCAAACATTTTGGTCTGCTGCTGTCTCAAACTGGAACTTAAAGATGCCGAAAGATGTGGTTCCGTCATACGATGGTGGTTTCAATTTAATATTAGCTACTTGCTGCACCATCTGGGAAGTAACTTTAGTCGTCTCAACATCCTGCAACCGTTTTTCGAAATCATCAACTTTGGAAAGTACCTTTTTGTTTTCGTCAAGCACTTTTTGTTCTAATTCTTGGATATCGTTTTGAATCTTCTCGACTTTTCCATCGAATGCCGTTGACATTTGTAGAAGTTTCTCATCCATAATTTGTTTGACTTCGTCGCGACTCATAGCAATGTTTGTGTTTATTGCTTCTAACTGTTGATTGATGTTACTGATTTCCTCTTTATTTGCAGCCAATTGTTGATTGATGTTGCAGCTGATCTCTTCCTTATTTGCAGCCATATTATTGTTGACTTTCTCCAGCTGTTGATTGATGTTCAAACTCATCTGTTGCATCATAGCCATTAACTGCGTAAAATCGCAGTTTCCAGATGGTAATGTTGTTGTTGTTTCTGCAACAAAACTTTTCTCCTCATCAGCTGCCACTAGATCATTATTTGTACAAATCACTCCAAACTGGTAACTTTCCACGTCCATTCCATTGGCTTCCATACCTTGTCGAAGCCGTAGCATTAATTCAGTTTTGTTTCCACTTGTTGACAATCCACGTTGTTCTAGTTCTTTCTTTAACTCAAGAACCTTCAAATCACTTAATAAAACCATTATTAACAGCCAACTAATCCGCCGATGTCACCAATGTTACGTTTTTCTTAACCTCCTTCGAATTGGCCTAACTCACAATTCGATAAACGCAATTCCCAACCTCTTTCTGAGTTCGATCACTGATTAGTAAGCAAACACACCAGGTTTTATTAAGTATTCAACACCTTAACTGTTCCACAACAACAGGAAAACAATACAGCGAACAATATTCCCAACTAGAATATTCTTCCAACAGCTTCGAAACTCCAACGGTTTATTGTAGAAATTTCCAATTCACAACGTTCAAAATAATACACAAAATATTTCTATTTAATAACACTTATAACTTTATTTACAAAAACTTTACACAAAAACTAATTTAAAGATCACTTTTATAATTTTAACTTCACTATCGCAGGTTTAAAATAAAACTAATTAAAAACTACAAGAATTAATTTTCTTATATACCTTCTGCTTAATCTCTAGAAATTTCGCGGTCACTTTTTAGAAACCTTGAGAAAATATTAGAATATTCGATTATTTTACGTTACGTTGATTTGATTCATAAAATCATTTGTTTTATGTAGACCTTATTTCTAAGAATATGTACAACAACAACAATATTCATTTCATTCACTTTCTGTTGTGTTTTGTTGATTTTATTTTCCTGGAAGTGACCGTAATCGTCTAGATCTTTCTGTAATCGTCTAGATTTTTTTCTGTACTCGTAACAATATATATATATATATAACTAATTACATACGTTGGGAATGATAACGAATTTATATTTTATTTATAATGTCACAAAAATTGAAAATGTTAATAATATATGTAAATTTATATTAACACCTTGCTAACTGAATGCGATCATGCGAGTTAGGCGTGTAAAACTAGTACGCAGATAAATTATGCATAACATGACCTACGTAGCTCCTCATTAGACCTGTGAAAACTATTCCAGAGATAAATTACTCATAACATAGCCTTCACACCTTTGAAATGGCACTAATCTATTGATTTATTACTTGTCAAACCTCCTAAGCGAGCATGTTTGTGGTAGAAATGTGTAAAATTCATACAATTCAATAAATTTATATATATATATA
>CAVNZG010000351.1:0-52201 GCA_963693315.1 Diogma glabrata
AATCCATGGAACGAAGGCAGAACTTGCATTTCGGCTGCGTAAAGTTTTAGAAGAAGCAGGCCAAAGCACAAAGGTCATAGAGGTAGAGCCGGAGGAAGCTCCTGTCCAGAATGCCCCAACAATTGATCCGATGATGAGGTTGATGAAAAAAATGATGGCACAGCAACAACAACAATTTGCTGATATGATGGCCAAACAAGGAAACAATCTCATGGCCCGACAAGAGAAACAGAACAGCAGAACAAAAAGTAGGGCAACAACAACAACTTGCTGATATGATGGCTCGACAAGAGAAACAGGCAGCAGAACAAAAAGTTCTAGCTGCAGAACAAAAAGTAGAGCAGCGACAACAATTTGCTGATATGATGGCAAAGCAAGAAAGTCTACGTGAAGTAATCGAGTCACGTATATCCAAGGCAGAGGGTAAAATCAACAACATGGAAAGGGAGCTGCGGAAAGTTACCGAAGAACATGAAGAGAAATTACGCAATCTTTCGAGTGAATTCCGTCAAGAAATAGCACAAGGGAAGTCAGGTAACATGACCATTCCATCAACTACTTCAGCTCCAGCTAGAGTGAAAATACCCGCATTTGATGGATCTACATCGTATCAGATATTTAAGATGCAATTTGAGATAGCAACAACTGGGGTTAATCACCAGCAAAAAGCAAATGCGCTTATATTGGCTTGAAGGGACCTACTGCTGAAATTTTGCAGACACTATCAGCGACAGAGCGTGATTACAGCAAGATAATGGAGGCCTTAGAAGTAAGATATGGGGAAAGTCATATGCAAGCTCTCCATCGCATGCAGCTCAAGACACGAAAACAGGGAGTCAGCGAAACTTTGCAAGAATTAGAGGCTGACATTGTGAGACTGGTTAATCTGTCATATCCGAACTATAACGCGGAACACCGAAACGAACTGGCAGCTGATACATTTATCAATGCTCTTCGAGATGTACAAATGAGAAATCAGCTGTATCTAAGTGGAAAGAAACTACCCGAGGATGTCCTAGCATTGGCCCTGCAGATTAAGCTGGAAAAAGAGCGTATGGCTCAGATAGAGTACGTCAGATGGAAGCTGCTGAGGAACCACTGAAAGCAGCGCTTGAGGAAGTGATCATGCGTGTCAAAAGTTTGGAAGATAAGCCTGAACGAAATCAACGAAGAAGAGCTAGCGGAGTAAGATGCTGGAATTGTGGGCAGTTAGGGCACATCAGACGGGAATACAAAGCACTGGTAGTAGCAAAAGAAGGAGTAGTTCCAGTCCAGATGATGAAACTCTCCAACAAGCAAGTGGATGTCAAAAAAGGAAGGGATTTCCGCGTTGTACACCGTAAGGGAAGGATACATTGTAACGCTGATGATCTTTCAAGAAGAGCCTGTATTAAGGAGCGCAAGTCATGTAGCAGGACTGAGAGAAATCAATCAATGAAAGTGAAACAAATTAAGTTCCAAACTCCTGACGATTGGTGTACCGAGGCATTTAAAAGAGAGCAGCTAAACGATCCAGCTATGGCTCCAATATTGACATGGAAAACTGAGGGAAGGCAACCGGAGTGGAAAGAGGTCGCACCTTTAAGTACGGAGGTGAAATGCTACTGGGCGCAATGGGACTCACTATTGATTGACAACGGGATACTAAAAAGGAAATGGGAGTCCGCTGATGGAAAGAAAGTGTAGGAACAGCTTGTTTTACGTCAAGTCGAGTAGAAGAGGTACTGGGAAAGCTGCATGGAGGTATTTCTGGAGGACACCTGGGAGTCAATAAAACCCTAGCCAAAGTAAGGGAGAGGTTTTATTGGGTAAGGTATCGAACAGACGTGGAGCAATGGTGTCGGCGATGCGATACTTGTGCAGCGAGCAAAGGACCAAAAACTAGAACTCGAGGAGAGATGCAACAGTACAATGTGGGTGCCCCAATGGAGAGAATTGCGATAGACATCGCGGGGCCATTTCCGGAAGCGACAAAAGGTAACAAATACATCATGGTGGTCATTGATTACTTTACAAAATGGCCGGAAGCTTATGCAATACCGAACCAAGTTACGGTCGCGGAAACATTAGTCAATGAATGGGTTTGCAGGTATGGAACACGGCTCGAGTTGCATACCGACCAGGGAAGGAATTTCAAATCTCAACTGATGGAAGAGCTGTGCAGAACACTCGGCATTAGAAAAACACGAACTACACCTATGAATCCACAATCGGATGGCATGGTAGAACGATTTAACCGAACCATGGAAGAACATCTGTCGAAGGTAGTGGAAGCCAACCAAAGAAATTGGGATAAGGATCTTCCGTTATTCTTGATGGCCTATCGTAGCGCAGTGCACGATACGACATGTGAAACGCCAGCGAATATCATGTTCGGGAGAGAACTACATCTTCCTAGTGACATCGAGTTCGGCATCCCTGGAGGTCTGGTATCTACGAAAACAGATTATGTGGGACAACTAAGGGAGAAGATGAATAAAATCCATCAACAGGTTCGAGACCACATTAAGATTGCCAGTGACAAAATGAAAACCAGGTACGACATAAATGCAAATAGTGGCGGTTTTCAAGAAGGAGAATTGGTATGGCTATACAACCCCAAGAGAACTAAGGGAAGATCACCCAAGCTGCAGCCAGATTGGGAAGGTCCCTATAAAATAATCAAACGAATTAATGATGTTATCTACTGCATCCAAAAGGGACCCCGTACCAAGATGAAAGTGATACATCTGCAAAGGTTGGCACCGTACCAAGGTAACAGCACCAGTGCGATATCTGATATTGTTCGGGACGAACAAAACTAAATGGAGGGCAGTGTAATGAGGGCAGTGTAATAAACTTCGTCCTGAATGGGTTAATTTAATTTAATCATAAAAAAACCAATACGTTCCGCCTAAATGTTTTCTACATTCAAAGATGAATTAAAAGCTAACTCCTTTTAACTAATACAAGTTGCATAAATTAATGTAAATTAAATTTGTTTACATTAATGAAATTAAAAGGAGGAGTGGCCTATTTTTTCTAGAAACAACTACAGTGAGTAACTGCTGTAACTGGTTGATAAATAAAGTTTGGGATTTTGTTAACTAAAGATCTGTCTTTTTACTGTCGTATTTGCTCAATAATCTAAAAGAACCAACGAAGAGTCGTTACATATATATATATATATATATATATATATATATATATATATATTATATATATATATATATATATATATATATATATATATCTATATATATATATATATATATATATATATATATATATATATATATATATATATATATATATATATATATATAATATATATATATATATATATATATATATATATATATATATATATATATATATATATATATATATATATATATATATATATATATATATATATATGTATATATATATATATATATATATATATATATATATATATATATATTATATATATATATATATATATATATATATATATATATATATATATATATATGTATATATATATATATATATATATATATATATATATATATATATATATATATATATATATATATATATATATATATATATATATATGTATATATCTTTATTATATATATAAAAATCACGTGTCACGATGTTTGTCCGTGGTAAACTCCGCAACAACGTAACTAATCTTAATAAAATTGTGTTTAGTGTGTGTATAATGGTCCAACTTGAGAGATAGGATAGTTTTTATTTTGATTAAACGCCTAAACATTTTTTAATTACGAATTAAATGTTAAATATGGATAGTTCATAAGCAAACTTTCAGATGGCGGCGTAAATTAATTAATTTACTGTCAAACCTGCTTTATCGACTTTTTAATCATCCAAGTAGGGCCCATATAGACTATCAAATATGTTATTGAGCGATTATTTTGTTCCGGTGTTTGCTGCAATGGCACTGCAAAAGGGGGAAAAGAAACGAAATTCAATAAAATTTATATGGGATTTTATTCAAAACACAACTTGAATAATTTTAAAAATTATCTATGAAATTTCACATTTTACTACAATTAAATAATTTAAGTTTCTTTATGAACTATTACTGACAATTACTGACAATATTGAGCATAATATATAAAATATTTTATTTTCTTCTGTCCGTAAAAGAAATACGAAAATAGGTTAAATTTTTCATACAAGTTTGTATGGGAAATTTTGGCAATTTTCATGTTTGAGCGACTTAAGAATAATATTTTATATATTACGCTTAATATATACTCGATAGGATAGTTTTTATCTCAATTAAAAATTTTAAAATATTTTAATTGCGAATTGAATGTTATATGTATTTCGTAAAAACATTTAACGTAAGTGACACAACTTCATCATGGACTTTTTAAATCATCAGCGTAGGCCCCGAAAAAACTGTTGGTTTCAACTTTTTGTTATAATGATACAGTTTTGAAGTTTAACGCAAAGCTCTTTCTGTTTCGTGAATTATTTTTTTTTTGAATTGTTTGAATTTAATTATTATTATTTTTAACTACAACATAATAAGTTTTTTACAAGAATAAATTAAAATTGTGTAAGTACTAATAAATTTGTTTAAAAATAATAATTTTATTTAAAATAATAATTGCCGTGGCCGCCCATTATCGATGAAATTGAAATTGAATCTGCAAATTGACTCAAAAATTTCAATTTACTCTGCTATCGCATTTGAATAAATTTTGCCAGATTGTGGTGTTGAAATTCATGTAATATTTGTTTTTCAATATTTGTTTTTTCGTAATTTAATTTTTTTACAAGAAGATAAAGCAAAACAAAAAATTATATTTCTGCGAAAAACGACTAAATTTTAATTTCATCGGCATTTTTGAGAAATGAGTCACGGCAAATAATACAGAAAAAATCTACTTTACCGAACGTCTTAAAAACATTAAAATTCATTAGAAATCATTAGAATTTTGACAACACGACTTTAAAGTTTATTAATTTTAATGATTTCTTTATAAATACCCAAAATTACGGTTAGTAGTAAATACGTCTAGATAACGTAATGGCCAATAACATGAGCTATCAACCAAAAAGTTTCGAGTACGAATCAAGTCACGTCGTTCCGTTTTTTTTTTGCTTTTTGGTTTTTATTTATATTTTAGATTCAAAATCACGGAGGTTGAAAATTTCAAATTTGGTTTGACAAAAAACAGTAAATGCTATATTGATGATAACTAATTTGTATTGTCACTAAATCTGTTTTAAAACAATAGTTTGCTAGGGTATTGCACATAATTTATTACTTCTTTTCTAATATTACTTTTAAACGCCGCTTAAAATCATTATTTCATGGACAGTCATTATTTCATGGACGTTTTTGAAAGGTTAATAAATTGTCCAAAAAGGCATAAAAACGATTTAGCTATTTTAAGCCTTTAACGTTTAGAAACAGTTTAAGCCCCAAAAACATTACAGTGCATGCACAATGCAATTACTTTTACCAAGTTTGTATGAAAATTTATTTTGAGGAAAAAAAATTTATTTTTGAAATATATTTTTCTCAATGAAAAAGTTTAAAATTTCTTAACTTTTTCCTCATGATCAATAAAGAATGAAGCTAGCTACAGTTTAAAGCATTGTGCTGATATTAAAAAATAATAATAAAAAGTTGATACCATCAGATTCTCCATTGATACCATCAGATTCTCCAATACCATTCAAAAGACTTCAATTTCCTATTCGTTTGGCTTTCGCCATGACCATAAATAAGTCTCAATGACAAACAATGTCCATTTGTGGCTTGGACTTGGCAAATCCATGTTTCTCCCATGGGCAACTATATGTTGCATGCTCACGTGTGGGTAAATCAGCAAATCTTATTGTATTAGCAAAAAACAGGTTAACTAAAAATATTGTACACCGATTAGCACTGATTTAAATTAAAATTACAAATTTTTACTAGCAGACCCACTCGGTGAACTTCGTACCACCTACAATATATTTGTAGATCACATTTGTCAGCGATTATCAACTCTGATCGACATTCTACCTGCAATTCATTGAGATCAATAGTGGCTGTATTGTATAACTTGAATTTTTTGGCTATTAAACGAAACTATTCGGGAATACAATTTTTTTCAATTACTTCGGTCTGAAAGACATGAGTATTACATTCTCGAGCCAAAAGTGAAATTCCTACCCCCACTTTTTAGGGCATTTCTCAACGTTTCAGGTCATAACGATTTTAAAACAGCAAAAAAAATGTATATCTGTCCGCCGGTCGGTCGTCCGTCACCACCTACGAAATCTAGAAAACCGCTGAAAGGATTTCAAAAATTTTTATTTCTAAAAACAGGCACACTCAATAAAAATAGCCGTCAGGACGATATGTTCGATAACTGTACCAGAAGTGTGTCAAAAAAATCGTCAAGAGTGTCAAAACAAGGAAATATTCATATTTTTTGCTTAAAAACGGTAGTTTTAGGTGATAATGAGTAGTAACCTTGAGTTTAAAGAAATCTTGATAGTCGGGATTCGTATGTGAGATCAAAAAGTAGATTATTTCATTATAAGTTTGTCAAAAAAATATTGTCAGTGTGTCAAAAGAATGTTTCATTTAATTTTTACCCAATTTTTTGGAAAAAAATAAAATTAATTATTTGTATGTCATGAAATGTGATTGAACATGCAATTTGAATTTGTGAATTTTAAATTTTTTCAATATTTTTGGAATTTTGAAAAAAGCTTCAATTTTTGATTTTGTAAGAATTTCCGGAATGTTTTTAGAATTTTGAATAAGTTTAAATTTTTGTTTTTATTATAATTTTTGGAATTTTGAAAAAAGTTTGTATTTTTAATTTTGTTAATATTTTTATAATTTTGAAAACAAATTGAATTTTTGAATTTATGAATTTTGAATTTTATAAATATTTTTAGAATTTTGAAAAAAGCTTCAATTTTTGATTTTGTAAGAATTTTTGGAATATTTTTAGAATTTGAAGAAGTTTGAATTTTTGATTTTTTTATAGTTTTTGAAATTTTGTAAAAAGTTTCAAATTTTGATATTGTTATAATTTTTGCAATATTTTCAGGGGCATATACGATAAAACTTGAAGGTTTTCCAACCCTCGAACACGCAACATATAATTGACCATACGAAAAGCACGAGGTTTCTAGGTCCAGCCCACAAATTGACATTGTTTGGCCTTGTGACTTATTAATAGTGCGAATGCTAATCGAATTGGAAATTCGACAACAAGCTTAAAAATTTCTCCAAAACTCTTTACCAATCACTTTCAAATTTTGACATGCCGTTCGATTATCAATCCATCTAGATTGATCAGCTAGAATGCTAATGCTCTCTGTTATTCATATTTCCCAAACGGAAAAATTAAAAAATACGCTTTCTATTCTTATTCCGACTCTTTGAAATTATTTTTGCTTATTCAACAAAATGTACGCGCACAAACTTTTGTATAGGCGTAGCAAAGCACGCCGGGTCCCGCTAGTATATATATATATATATATATATATATATATATATATATATATATATATATATATATATATATATATATATATATATATATATATATATATATATATATATATATATATATATATATATATATATATATATATATATATATATATATATATATATATATACATATATATATATATTTATATATATTGTTACGTTTTTCTAAACTTCCTTCGAATTAGCCTTACTCTCAATTCGATAAACGTAATTCCCAATCTCTTCCTGAGTTCGATCACTGATTAGTAAGCAAACACACCAGGTTTTATTAAGTATTCAACACCTTAACTGTTCTACAACAACAGGAAAACAAGGCAGCAAACAATATTCTTAACTAGAATATTCTTTTAACAGCTTCAGAAACTCCAACGGTTTATTGTAGAAATTTCCAGTAATTCAACGTTCAAAATAATACACAAATTATTTCTACTTAATAACACTTTAAACTTTATTTACAAAATAACTTTACACGAAAACTAATTTAAAGATCACTTTTATAATTTTAACTTCACAATCGCAGGTTTAAAATAAACTAATTTACATTTAATTTCGCTTTACTGTCGCAGGTCTAAAATAAAACTAATTAAAAACTACAAAAGGTATTTTTCTTATATACCTTCTGCAATACTTCTAGATAATTCGACATCACTTTCCAGAAACCTTGAGAAAACATTAGAATACTCGATTATTTTACGTTATGTTGATTTGATTCATAAAATCGTTTATGTTGACCCTATTTCTAAGAAGAGACAACAACAACAATATTCATTTCATTAACTTAATTGTTGATTTTATTTTCCTGGAAGTGACCGTAATCGTTTAGATCTTTCTGTAATCGTCTAGATTTTTCTGCACTCGTAACATTACCCTCCACTTAAGCCTGTTCGTCCCGAACAGGATCTAGCTCTCTCCTCCAATTATTGAATCCAAAAACATTTTTTTTTCTTTTCCTATTTCCCAGGCTGTTTAGAATTACTTCCGGTTCCTTTCTAAGTACTGGGCCATTACTTTGTTTTATGTCAGCCCACCGTGATGAGTAGGGATTCTCGTTATTTCTAAAGTGCTTCTTATCATTTCCCTTTGGGAGTTTCACAATGCCATGTCTCCGAACCATTCTCATTTTCAGCTGCGATTCATCCCCGTTTGCAGCTATTTGAACCACCTCTCTTACATCGCTCACTTCGTTATGGGCTTGGACCTGTTTGCTTTTTAACTTTCGGCATTTGTTTAATCGTCTGCGTCGGTTGACGTTTCTTTCCGTCATCTGTTTGGATGATGGTTCCTGATTTTCATCTGCACTGTATAGTGTCTCATCGCTGCCAATAGCTGTTGACTCTGCCTTATTCACAAGTAGTGGCATCTGAACATTATTAACCTTTAGGATCCCACATCCAAAATCGAAGACTAATCCCTTCGCCTTCATGAAGTCCATCCCTAAAATGACTTCATCCATAATGTCTGCCACTAGCACCTCTTGTTGATAGCAGTTGTTTCCCAATTTTATTTCAGCGATTCTTTTACCTTCTATTTCAGCGCATTCTCCAGTTACTGTTTGGAGTTTCAATCCATCTGATGGTTCCAAAACACCGTCAATTAAACCTTTGCGAACGAATGTTCGAGCTGAACCTGTATCCAGTGTCATGAAGCAACTTTTACCTTCAAGTTGTCCATTGATACCCAAGCTTTCACCATTTACCGCAATTCTTGAAATTGGAATGTAGGCTGCATTCTCCTCACTTTTTGGCTTTATAGTTGCGCCGCCAACAGGCTTCCGTTGAATAGGAGACGAAGATCTATCACGCTTCCTATTCCAGCAGTCCTGTGAGATATGGCCCGATTTCCTACATATCCAGCACAGGAGTTTTCTACTGCTGTTCCTGAACCCTAAGTGCTCAATTTCTTCGGCTCCTCTGTTCTTCACAGAAGACGACAATCTGTCTGCTTCCCCGTTTGTCTTGCACTCCCGTGCCATGTGACCCTCTTCATCACATACCCAGCATCTGATGTCGCTTCTATCTCTGTGTGCCAAAACTTCCCCTTTGATGTTCCCCTCTACATTCCTTTTTCTGCTTCCACCAGATGGCATACACATCCTCTGTACCATCTCATATTGCATTGCGTATGCGACAGTTTCATGGAAAGTCGCCTTAGGTGTAGTCATTACTTTGATCCTTTTTTCATTGTTTTCTGCGTATCTGACAGATTTAAAACTCTTACTGGTATTTTGTAATCAGCATCTGATCTAACTAAAGTTTTCCCTATAACGACTTCTTTAAAATTTTCATGTTCTTTGTTGGCTTCTACAACCCACAACCTGGGTGACCCAGAACCTCCTTCCAATTTTCCCCAAATGATTGTTTCTGATTGGGGTGGCAGCTTTTCCCTGTGATCTAATATTATTCGACGAACACAATTTGAATCTTCACCAATAAACTGGAGTGGCAACTCAACATTTCCGTACGTGAGTACTCCTTTGCCAGCATCAATAACGAATCCATTTGGCCTCATGAAGTCCATTCCCAGGATGACTTCATCCACAATGTCAGCTACAACCACTTCATGTTGAAAGTGAGTATTCCCGATTTCAAAGTTGACCACTTTCTTTCCTTTAATACTTGCACTTTCGCCAGTAGCTGTCTGCATCCGGTATCTCCCTGCTGGTTTTAGTTTCCCTTTCACAATATCAGTGCGGACAATTGTATTTGTTGCTCCCGTATCTAACGTGATGACACAACTTTTTCCATCAATATTAGCCCTAACAGTAAGGCTGTCACCTCCCCTTGTCAATCTCGAAACATGGATGAAGGTTATGGGGCAATCGGTTGTGGGAGCCAGCTTACGCCCCTTTAGGCTGACTCGTTGTAGTTTAACTGATGCGGTGCTGCTCTATCGTCTTCCCTAGCTTGCTGCACCCGTTCTTCTGCTTGACGTCGCTGCATAGGCGATGCTGATCTTGCTCGTTTCCTTCTCACATCTCTGCATTCCCTCGAAATATGACCCAACTTGCCACATAACCAGCATCGGATTCTATCACTTCTGACACTCTCTCGTAGTCTTGGTTTATAACCGTTGTCGTCAGCCAACTCCACCCGACGTATTTTGATTGATGGTTTTATAATTGCTTGTGCAGTTTCATTTGTTAAGGCATAAGCAATAGTTTCTGCGAATGTTGCTTTTGGCGACAACATTACTGCTTTTCGTGTTTCTGGATCACGAATACCATCAGTAAACGCCTCGATCTTCATTTTCTCCATAAAATTCGGTGGAGTATTCGAGTGTGCTAAATGTACAAGGCGTTCTACTGCCGAAGAATAGTCCTGAATGCTTTCTCCATTCCGTTGCAAGCGACCCTTTAACTCGATCCGGTATAGCTCCTTTTTGTGGTCGCTGCCATATTTTCGTTCCAACGCATTCATCACTTCAGCATAACTTTTGCGATCGTTTTCTGGTACTGCCTGTAATGCTTCAGCTGCTTCACCTTTAAGCGTAACTATCAATGCAGCAAGACGATTTTCGGCGTTCCAAACATTTTGGTCTGCTGCTGTCTCAAACTGGAACTTGAAGATGCCGAACGATGTTGTTCCATCGTATGATGGTGGTTTTAGTTTGATATTTGCTACTTGATGTACCACCTGGGAAATAACTTTAGTCGTTTCAACGTCCTGCAACCTCTTTTCAAAATCATCAACTTTCGTCAACATTTTATGTTCAAATTCCTGAATTTCTGTTTCAATTTTCTCGACTTTTACATCGAATGCAGTTGACATTTGTAATAGTTTCTCATCCAAATGTTGATGTATTCCAGTTTTCAACTCATTTATTTGCTGGTTCATCTCCTCTTTATTTGCAGCAAGTGTTGCAGTAATCTCTTCCTTATTAACAGCCATGTTATTGTTGACTGTTTCCAGCTGTTGATTGATGTTCCAACTAATTTCTTCCTTAGTAGCAGCCATTTGTTGATTGATGTTGCTGCTTTGTTGATCAAATTTTTGATTGAGTTCGTCTTTATTGGCAACCATATTAGCATTCATCTGATTCATGTTTAAATTCATTTGTTGCATCATAGCCATTAACTGCGTAAAATCACAATTTGCAGGTGGCAATGAAGATGTTGTTTCTGCAACAAAACTTTTCTCTTCATCAACTGCTACTGAATCAGCATTTGTACTAATCACTCCAAACTGGTAACTTTCCACAACTACTCCACTAGCTTCCATAGCTTCTCGAAGCCGTATAGTCAATTCAGTTTTGTTGCCGGTTGTTGCCAATCCACGTTGTTCTAGTTCTTTCTTTAACTCAAGAACCTTCAAATCACTTAATAAAACCATTATTAACAGCTAACTAATCCGCCGATGTCACCAATGTTACGTTTTTCTAAACTTCCTTCGAATTAGCCTTACTCTCAATTCGATAAACGTAATTCCCAATCTCTTCCTGAGTTCGATCACTGATTAGTAAGCAAACACACCAGGTTTTATTAAGTATTCAACACCTTAACTGTTCTACAACAACAGGAAAACAAGGCAGCAAACAATATTCTTAACTAGAATATTCTTTTAACAGCTTCAGAAACTCCAACGGTTTATTGTAGAAATTTCCAGTAATTCAACGTTCAAAATAATACACAAATTATTTCTACTTAATAACACTTTAAACTTTATTTACAAAATAACTTTACACGAAAACTAATTTAAAGATCACTTTTATAATTTTAACTTCACAATCGCAGGTTTAAAATAAACTAATTTACATTTAATTTCGCTTTACTGTCGCAGGTCTAAAATAAAACTAATTAAAAACTACAAAAGGTATTTTTCTTATATACCTTCTGCAATACTTCTAGATAATTCGACATCACTTTCCAGAAACCTTGAGAAAACATTAGAATACTCGATTATTTTACGTTATGTTGATTTGATTCATAAAATCGTTTATGTTGACCCTATTTCTAAGAAGAGACAACAACAACAATATTCATTTCATTAACTTAATTGTTGATTTTATTTTCCTGGAAGTGACCGTAATCGTTTAGATCTTTCTGTAATCGTCTAGATTTTTCTGCACTCGTAACAATATATATATATATATATATATATATATATATATATATATATATATATATATATATATATATATATATATATATATATATATATATATATATATATATATATATATATATAAATATATATATATATATATATATATATATATATATATATATATATATATATATATATATATATATATATATATATATATATATATATATATATATATATATATATATATATATATATATATATATATATATATATATATATATATATATATATATATATATATATATATATATATATATATATATATATATATATAAATATATATATATATATATATATATATATATATATATATATATATATATATATATATATATATATATATATATATATATATATATATATATATATATATATATATATATCTATCTATCTATATATATAAAATTCTCGTGTCACAGTGTTTGTAATTAAACTCCTCCGAAACGGCTTGACTGATTTCCATGAAATTTTATGTGTATATACGGTAGGTCTGAGAATCGGTCGTAAACTATTTTTTATACCCTTAAGTGATAAGGGGGGCCCTCCCCCCAAAATTTTTTTGTATTTTTCAGAAAAAATTTTTTATTTTTATTTGTTTATGATTTGTCTTTACAAAATACATATAATCCCTTATTTTCTCCCTTCTACCACCAACCTCCATTTTTTAATTGGGATATTAGTACTGGAATACTCTTCAATTCTCAGTAGTCAACAACTGATCAATCTATTAATCTATCTATCTATTTTCTATCTAATATCTATATATGATAAATACAAATGCAAATGTTCGTTGGTTCAAAATAGGCAATCTAGGAATGTAATGGATCGATTCTCTTGAAATTTGGACACAATGTTGCATTCAGAAAGGTTATTATATAGTTTTTTTTTAGCGATATGCGTTTCATATAGGAATGTAAGCTGTCGACAAGCGCCCCTCACCTGCATTAATCTCAATTCAATCTTTTTATGGTCGAGTTTCACTTAAAGACTTAATTTAATCGATTAGTTATGTATGGGTGATCTGATCACCCATATATAGTTTTGTCCAATTTATCAACCATATTTGCTGATTACCGGTTAATTGTATAACCACTCCAGTGTCCAGTGTTATTGTGTAACCAGTGTGTTTATGTTTGTTAATGACTTTGTATAACAACACTTTGACCTAAATGGAAGTAGTGCTAACCACTAGACCATTCAACACATGTGTACATACATTTATATACATACGGTCATAAAAATGTTCTATTTCATTTTTGCTCATTGCATGGAAATTGGCTCTATTGTATATTTTACCAAATACTTCTACACGGAATGGCATTTTGATAAGTTTTTTGAAAACCAGATTTCAAAAAACGATTTTGTGCATTTGTTCAAAACAGCAGTTGACATGATGTATGTGATACATATATAAGTTTCAATAGGTCAGGTTGACAAAACGCCTGCTTGAGAACATATGAGAAGATTCAATGCTCGGACAATAAACGAAGTGACAATTAATAAAGTCGGCAATAAATTTCAACCGGGATATAATTTTTGTCAATAAAAGAGGGATTAATGATTCGAGGCGAAGATTTCCACATTTGGAAATGCCGTCAATTGTTTCACCAATACATGGTAGATATGTATGCAAAAACATTCGAAACAGAACGTTTAATATTCATTCGATTAAATCAAACCAAGCTTTTCTCTGAAGTACCAGTATATTTGCGAGAGCCAATTTAATATGACGGTTATTCACAACTAACGCACACACACAAAATCATCTCAAATGCACACGGCAAATATCCGATGCCAGCTTCGATAAAGATTTGTAGGAAGTTGTGACAAAAAATATGTAACATGAGCTTTCCAGAACACTGAATCCACTGAATCCAAAGTACGCAAAGTGATATCACCAAGGATTCAGTCAGTTACACGAAATTCAGTTACATGAAACGATGATCCTTTATATAAAAGAAGAGCCACAGCAGATGGCGGTAAGGTAACAATATATAGATATGCGAAACGGGAACATGGAAATAGTTCCATAAACATGGATGGTTGTTCCATATTAATCCTTTGCTACAAAGAACATACAGATCGCACATAAACTTGGAATACGGTATATACGTCAAATCAGTCAAATACGTAAGTTAGAAAGTACTTTAATAAAGGCAACATTTCAGTTCTAGCGTGCTACAATGAAGCAGCACTGGGATGTATGTATCATTCATCAATGACACGTGCAGCACTTCACCTCCAAACTGAGTTCGAGCTATGTTTAAAATCATGCTGACCGCTTACTGTTCTTCATCTACAAGAACGTTATGGAAAAAATATAAATCGCACATGGTTGATGATATTTCCTGTCCTATATAGCAAAATGATTGAAGATCTGTGCGTAGTATTTGCGAACTTAGTTCTCAATCAATTATTAATGCTACCGTCGAATCGATCTGCTCCGTCGGTCAATGTGAAATTACGTCGTTAATATAAATACAATACTGATGATTAGGTTTAATATAAGTACAATACGGGTGATTAGCGTTTCAATTCAAAAGATCACAATTGTCAATTAAATTGATGTTTGCAATCACCATAAAAAAAGATCACACTCAATCATTAAAAGTGCGCGCTTTAGATGTAGAACGGATTGATTTTCGTATGGACAATTATGTTGCGTAGATAGAATAGAGGCATAAAACTAGATAACCTCTATATCTGAACCAACAATGGGGCCACAACAAATAATGTATAACCTGCAGAAGCATCGGGAAATTGAACATTAGAAACCTGTAGGTTCTCTTTTCTTAGTGAGCAATCAGCACATTGAACATATGGGTACTGCGAACATTTGTAAATCTATTTATGTTCTGTATTATGTTATATATAGAGATGACACACCTCTACTAATTCAACAAGTTGCTTAAATTTTTTTTTGCTTACTTGAAAACTTATTTGATCGCTAATTTTTCATATATCCGAACTGATCAGTAAGGTGCTGATTATTTTTCATCCATATTTTTAAAAAGATAAATTAAAAATTATGCGATCATTCTCATTACCACTTTTTGAAATCATTGCTACTACGTCAACAAAATGTCTGTGCACAAGCTTTATTTATAAGCGTAGCAAAGCACGCCGGGTCCTGCTAGTATATATATATATATATATATATATATATATATATATATATATATATATATATATATATATATATATATATATATATATATATATATATATAATATATATATATATATATATATATATATATATATATATATATATATATATATATATATATATATATATATATATATATATATATGAGCAATTTCACGAAGATTCAACAACGTTTTGACTTGACCCCTTTGAATTTTGATTATTTTTTGTTTATACGAGTTCTCTTAGAATTTTTTTGTTCGACCAGGGGTCTTCACAGGGTGCCCCTCAATTTTTTGTTATTTTGTGATGTGAGTGCATTTTGACGAGCGATTGTAGAAAAACTACTGAATCGATTTTCATAAATTATATGTCCTTGAATAGGTATTAAAACAAAGTTTTTAAAAATGTATACTGTTAATCTTTTGAAATAATTTTTAACGGTGTAACATAAGAAAAAAACGGTGTAATTGAAAAAAAGATGGCATAGCTTATTTTTTTTAAACAAAATTGAAGCTTATTTTTATCTAACCACTTGTGAAAGTTTTGGAGATGCGTTATTTTTTGTTTTAGAGATAAAATTCGTTGTGCATATGACTGTCGGAAATCAGTTTTTTTTGTTCTGAAGGAAAATTATAAAAATGGCGTTATAAACTAAGAGATTTTTTTTATGTTAAATATCAAATATTTTATTATTAGATGAACTTTTTAAAATATTATAAAAATTATATATGTAGTACAATAAATAAAATAAATACAATTGTTAAAAATTATTTACTTATTTTACAAACAGAAGTTTCTTTTGAATAGGAAAGCACTTCTGCAATTATTTTGTTTGTATTAGATGGCATAAAAAATGAAATGTTTATTTGTCACTTTTAGTAATCACTTGTCACTCTTATAAAAAATAACTTGACAGTCTCGACTGCAAACAAAAAAGCCGTATAAATAACTATATCTATTTAGGAACTTTTGACTGGAGAAGCATTATGTTCATATTATGTTATTATGGAATCATAAAGTAAAAGATTGTTTTTCAACATTAAATTACAAATATTTTATTATTGAATAAAATTTTTAAAATATCATACAAATTATATATGTGAAAATAAATGTAGTTATTAAAAATTATTTACTTATTTTACATTCAAAAGTTTCTTTTGAGTTGGAAAACATTTTTGCATTTATTGTCTTAGTATCTACTGGTACAAAAGAATGAAATTTTTGAGTTCCACTTATAGTAATCGCATTTTTATATCGATTTTGTAATTTTCCTTTTGTTAATTGATATTCAATTTTCCTTTTGTTAATTGATATTCATTTTTATCGGCGTATCCAAAGTTCGTGGTAGATTCCCATTTTAAAGCCCATTCGAAAAGTTTTTTTGGTGTATCAATAATATTATCTTCGCTCGCCATACTATAACGGTGTGCAGCACGCTTCAGTGTACCACCAATTCCATCACAAGGTCTCTTTCCATGGCTGGTAGCATGAAAATGCTCGTAGACCAAAAATAAAAATTTGTTCGAATTTCTATAAATCATCATACTCAGATTCTATTTAGTTTGGGGCGTCTAATAAACTCCCTTTTATCAGTTACTGTCAAAGTATACGATCGTAGTTATCCCTGGTTTTTTGAAACAATAGCTTATGGTAGTTGCTTTAACTTTTTATCACGACTTCGAAATAAAATGAACGACATCTAAAGCCGGGTATTCACAACAACAGAAACAGAAACAGAATTTCATACAAAATTGACAGAAAAAAATTCAATTTTTGTAAAATTTGTATCAAATTCTGTTTCTGTTGTATGTGGCTTCAAGCCTTAAGAGTGTTTTCGCTCTATCTTTAAGGTTCGATACACTAGAGTTTACAAAATCCTAAATTTGAACTTTATAGTGTACACTGTAGAGCAATATTTTTAAGAGGAACATTTCAAGAGCTCGTTATATTGATCCATTTTTAACGGCTTCCTCTACTTTGTGAAATTTAACACATCTAATTTTTTTACGTTTCAATGAACAAACAAACTGCTTCAATTTCTAGCGACTTAAGAATAATATTTTATATATTACGCTTAATATATACTCGATAGGATAGTTTTTATCTCAATTAAAAATTTTAAAATATTTTAATTGCGAATTGAATGTTATATGTATTTCGTAAAGACATTTAACGTAAGTGACACAACTTCATCATGGACTTTTTAAATCATCAGCGTAGGCCCCGAAAAAACTGTTGGTTTCAACTTTTTGTTATAATGATACAGTTTTGAAGTTTAACGCAAAGCTCTTTCTGTTTCGTGAATTATTTTTTTTTTGAATTGTTTGAATTTAATTATTATTATTTTTAACTACAACATAATAAGTTTTTTACAAGAATAAATTAAAATTGTGTAAGTACTAATAAATTTGTTTAAAAATAATAATTTTATTTAAAATAATAATTGCCGTGGCCGCCCATTATCGATGAAATTGAAATTGAATCTGCAAATTGACTCAAAAATTTCAATTTACTCTGCTATCGCATTTGAATAAATTTTGCCAGATTGTGGTGTTGAAATTCATGTAATATTTGTTTTTCAATATTTGTTTTTTCGTAATTTAATTTTTTTACAAGAAGATAAAGCAAAACAAAAAATTATATTTCTGCGAAAAACGACTAAATTTTAATTTCATCGGCATTTTTGAGAAATGAGTCACGGCAAATAATACAGAAAAAATCTACTTTACCGAACGTCTTAAAAACATTAAAATTCATTAGAAATCATTAGAATTTTGACAACACGACTTTAAAGTTTATTAATTTTAATGATTTCTTTATAAATACCCAAAATTACGGTTAGTAGTAAATACGTCTAGATAACGTAATGGCCAATAACATGAGCTATCAACCAAAAAGTTTCGAGTACGAATCAAGTCACGTCGTTCCGTTTTTTTTTTGCTTTTTGGTTTTTATTTATATTTTAGATTCAAAATCACGGAGGTTGAAAATTTCAAATTTGGTTTGACAAAAAACAGTAAATGCTATATTGATGATAACTAATTTGTATTGTCACTAAATCTGTTTTAAAACAATAGTTTGCTAGGGTATTGCACATAATTTATTACTTCTTTTCTAATATTACTTTTAAACGCCGCTTAAAATCATTATTTCATGGACAGTCATTATTTCATGGACGTTTTTGAAAGGTTAATAAATTGTCCAAAAAGGCATAAAAACGATTTAGCTATTTTAAGCCTTTAACGTTTAGAAACAGTTTAAGCCCCAAAAACATTACAGTGCATGCACAATGCAATTACTTTTACCAAGTTTGTATGAAAATTTATTTTGAGGAAAAAAAATTTATTTTTGAAATATATTTTTCTCAATGAAAAAGTTTAAAATTTCTTAACTTTTTCCTCATGATCAATAAAGAATGAAGCTAGCTACAGTTTAAAGCATTGTGCTGATATTAAAAAATAATAATAAAAAGTTGATACCATCAGATTCTCCATTGATACCATCAGATTCTCCAATACCATTCAAAAGACTTCAATTTCCTATTCGTTTGGCTTTCGCCATGACCATAAATAAGTCTCAATGACAAACAATGTCCATTTGTGGCTTGGACTTGGCAAATCCATGTTTCTCCCATGGGCAACTATATGTTGCATGCTCACGTGTGGGTAAATCAGCAAATCTTATTGTATTAGCAAAAAACAGGTTAACTAAAAATATTGTACACCGATTAGCACTGATTTAAATTAAAATTACAAATTTTTACTAGCAGACCCACTCGGTGAACTTCGTACCACCTACAATATATTTGTAGATCACATTTGTCAGCGATTATCAACTCTGATCGACATTCTACCTGCAATTCATTGAGATCAATAATAGTGGCTGTATTGTATAACTTGAATTTTTTGGCTATTAAACGAAACTATTCGGGAATACAATTTTTTTCAATTACTTCGGTCTGAAAGACATGAGTATTACATTCTCGAGCCAAAAGTGAAATTCCTACCCCCACTTTTTAGGGCATTTCTCAACGTTTCAGGTCATAACGATTTTAAAACAGCAAAAAAAATGTATATCTGTCCGCCGGTCGGTCGTCCGTCACCACCTACGAAATCTAGAAAACCGCTGAAAGGATTTCAAAAATTTTTATTTCTAAAAACAGGCACACTCAATAAAAATAGCCGTTAGGACGATATGTTCGATAACTGTACCAGAAGTGTGTCAAAAAAATCGTCAAGAGTGTCAAAACAAGGAAATATTCATATTTTTTGCTTAAAAACGGTAGTTTTAGGTGATAATGAGTAGTAACCTTGAGTTTAAAGAAATCTTGATAGTCGGGATTCGTATGTGAGATCAAAAAGTAGATTATTTCATTATAAGTTTGTCAAAAAAATATTGTCAGTGTGTCAAAAGAATGTTTCATTTAATTTTTACCCAATTTTTTGGAAAAAAATAAAATTAATTATTTGTATGTCATGAAATGTGATTGAACATGCAATTTGAATTTGTGAATTTTAAATTTTTTCAATATTTTTGGAATTTGAAAAAAGCTTCAATTTTTGATTTTGTAAGAATTTCCGGAATGTTTTTAGAATTTTGAATAAGTTTAAATTTTTGTTTTTATTATAATTTTTGGAATTTTGAAAAAAGTTTGTATTTTTAATTTTGTTAATATTTTTATAATTTTGAAAACAAATTGAATTTTTGAATTTATGAATTTTGAATTTTATAAATATTTTTAGAATTTTGAAAAAAGCTTCAATTTTTGATTTTGTAAGAATTTTTGGAATATTTTTAGAATTTGAAGAAGTTTGAATTTTTGATTTTTTTATAGTTTTTGAAATTTTGTAAAAAGTTTCAAATTTTGATATTGTTATAATTTTTGCAATATTTTCAGGGGCATATACGATAAAACTTGAAGGTTTTCCAAACCCTCGAACACGCAACATATAATTGACCATACGAAAAGCACGAGGTTTCTAGGTCCAGCCCACAAATTGACATTGTTTGGCCTTGTGACTTATTAATAGTGCGAATGCTAATCGAATTGGAAATTCGACAACAAGCTTAAAAATTTCTCCAAAACTCTTTACCAATCACTTTCAAATTTTGACATGCCGTTCGATTATCAATCCATCTAGATTGATCAGCTAGAATGCTAATGCTCTCTGTTATTCATATTTCCCAAACGGAAAAATTAAAAAATACGCTTTCTATTCTTATTCCGACTCTTTGAAATTATTTTTGCTTATTCAACAAAATGTACGCGCACAAACTTTTGTATAGGCGTAGCAAAGCACGCCGGGTCCCGCTAGTATATATATATATATATATATATATATATTATATATATATATATATATATATATAATATATATATATATATATATATATATATATATATATATTATATATATATATATATATATATATATATATATATATATATATATATATATATATATATATATATATATATACATATATATATATATTTATATATATATATATATATATATATATATATATATATATATATATATATATATATATATATATATATATATATATATATATATATATATATAAATATATATATATATATATATATATATATATATATATATATATATATATATATATATATATATATTATATATATATATATATATATATATATAATACATATATATATATATATATATATATATATATATATATATATATATATATATATATATATATATATATATCTATCTATCTATATATATAAAATTCTCGTGTCACAGTGTTTGTAATTAAACTCCTCCGAAACGGCTTGACTGATTTCCATGAAATTTTATGTGTATATACGGTAGGTCTGAGAATCGGTCGTAAACTATTTTTTATACCCTTAAGTGATAAGGGGGGCCCTCCCCCCAAAATTTTTTTGTATTTTTCAGAAAAAATTTTTTATTTTTATTTGTTTATGATTTGTCTTTACAAAATACATATAATGCCTTATTTTCTCCCTTCTACCACCAACCTCCATTTTTTAATTGGGATATTAGTACTGGAATACTCTTCAATTCTCAGTAGTCAACAACTGATCAATCTATTAATCTATCTATCTATTTTCTATCTAATATCTATATATGATAAATACAAATGCAAATGTTCGTTGGTTCAAAATAGGCAATCTAGGAATGTAATGGATCGATTCTCTTGAAATTTGGACACAATGTTGCATTCAGAAAGGTTATTATATAGTTTTTTTTTAGCGATATGCGTTTCATATAGGAATGTAAGCTGTCGACAAGCGCCCCTCACCTGCATTAATCTCAATTCAATCTTTTTATGGTCGAGTTTCACTTAAAGACTTAATTTAATCGATTAGTTATGTATGGGTGATCTGATCACCCATATATAGTTTTGTCCAATTTATCAACCATATTTGCTGATTACCGGTTAATTGTATAACCACTCCAGTGTCCAGTGTTATTGTGTAACCAGTGTGTTTATGTTTGTTAATGACTTTGTATAACAACACTTTGACCTAAATGGAAGTAGTGCTAACCACTAGACCATTCAACACATGTGTACATACATTTATATACATACGGTCATAAAAATGTTCTATTTCATTTTTGCTCATTGCATGGAAATTGGCTCTATTGTATATTTTACCAAATACTTCTACACGGAATGGCATTTTGATAAGTTTTTTGAAAACCAGATTTCAAAAAACGATTTTGTGCATTTGTTCAAAACAGCAGTTGACATGATGTATGTGATACATATATAAGTTTCAATAGGTCAGGTTGACAAAACGCCTGCTTGAGAACATATGAGAAGATTCAATGCTCGGACAATAAACGAAGTGACAATTAATAAAGTCGGCAATAAATTTCAACCGGGATATAATTTTTGTCAATAAAAGAGGGATTAATGATTCGAGGCGAAGATTTCCACATTTGGAAATGCCGTCAATTGTTTCACCAATACATGGTAGATATGTATGCAAAAACATTCGAAACAGAACGTTTAATATTCATTCGATTAAATCAAACCAAGCTTTTCTCTGAAGTACCAGTATATTTGCGAGAGCCAATTTAATATGACGGTTATTCACAACTAACGCACACACACAAAATCATCTCAAATGCACACGGCAAATATCCGATGCCAGCTTCGATAAAGATTTGTAGGAAGTTGTGACAAAAAATATGTAACATGAGCTTTCCAGAACACTGAATCCACTGAATCCAAAGTACGCAAAGTGATATCACCAAGGATTCAGTCAGTTACACGAAATTCAGTTACATGAAACGATGATCCTTTATATAAAAGAAGAGCCACAGCAGATGGCGGTAAGGTAACAATATATAGATATGCGAAACGGGAACATGGAAATAGTTCCATAAACATGGATGGTTGTTCCATATTAATCCTTTGCTACAAAGAACATACAGATCGCACATAAACTTGGAATACGGTATATACGTCAAATCAGTCAAATACGTAAGTTAGAAAGTACTTTAATAAAGGCAACATTTCAGTTTTAGCGTGCTACAATGAAGCAGCACTGGGATGTATGTATCATTCATCAATGACACGTGCAGCACTTCACCTCCAAACTGAGTTCGAGCTATGTTTAAAATCATGCTGACCGCTTACTGTTCTTCATCTACAAGAACGTTATGGGAAAAAATATAAATCGCACATGGTTGATGATATTTCCTGTCCTATATAGCAAAATGATTGAAGATCTGTGCGTAGTATTTGCGAACTTAGTTCTCAATCAATTATTAATGCTACCGTCGAATCGATCTGCTCCGTCGGTCAATGTGAAATTACGTCGTTAATATAAATACAATACTGATGATTAGGTTTAATATAAGTACAATACGGGTGATTAGCGTTTCAATTCAAAAGATCACAATTGTCAATTAAATTGATGTTTGCAATCACCATAAAAAAAGATCACACTCAATCATTAAAAGTGCGCGCTTTAGATGTAGAACGGATTGATTTTCGTATGGACAATTATGTTGCGTAGATAGAATAGAGGCATAAAACTAGATAACCTCTATATCTGAACCAACAATGGGGCCACAACAAATAATGTATAACCTGCAGAAGCATCGGGAAATTGAACATTAGAAACCTGTAGGTTCTCTTTTCTTAGTGAGCAATCAGCACATTGAACATATGGGTACTGCGAACATTTGTAAATCTATTTATGTTCTGTATTATGTTATATATAGAGATGACACACCTCTACTAATTCAACAAGTTGCTTAAATTTTTTTTTGCTTACTTGAAAACTTATTTGATCGCTAATTTTTCATATATCCGAACTGATCAGTAAGGTGCTGATTATTTTTCATCCATATTTTTAAAAAGATAAATTAAAAATTATGCGATCATTCTCATTACCACTTTTTGAAATCATTGCTACTACGTCAACAAAATGTCTGTGCACAAGCTTTATTTATAAGCGTAGCAAAGCACGCCGGGTCCTGCTAGTATATATATATATATATATATATATATATATATATATATATATATATATATATATATATATATATATATATATATATATATATATATATATATATATATATATATATATATATATATATATATATATATATATATATATATATATATATATATATATATATGAGCAATTTCACGAAGATTCAACAACGTTTTGACTTGACCCCTTTGAATTTTGATTATTTTTTGTTTATACGAGTTCTCTTAGAATTTTTTTGTTCGACCAGGGGTCTTCACAGGGTGCCCCTCAATTTTTTGTTATTTTGTGATGTGAGTGCATTTTGACGAGCGATTGTAGAAAAACTACTGAATCGATTTTCATAAATTATATGTCCTTGAATAGGTATTAAAACAAAGTTTTTAAAAATGTATACTGTTAATCTTTTGAAATAATTTTTAACGGTGTAACATAAGAAAAAAACGGTGTAATTGAAAAAAAGATGGCATAGCTTATTTTTTTTAAACAAAATTGAAGCTTATTTTTATCTAACCACTTGTGAAAGTTTTGGAGATGCGTTATTTTTTGTTTTAGAGATAAAATTCGTTGTGCATATGACTGTCGGGAATCAGTTTTTTTTTGTTCTGAAGGAAAATTATAAAAATGGCGTTATAAACTAAGAGATTTTTTTTATGTTAAATATCAAATATTTTATTATTAGATGAACTTTTTAAAATATTATAAAAATTATATATGTAGTACAATAAATAAAATAAATACAATTGTTAAAAATTATTTACTTATTTTACAAACAGAAGTTTCTTTTGAATAGGAAAGCACTTCTGCAATTATTTTGTTTGTATTAGATGGCATAAAAAATGAAATGTTTATTTGTCACTTTTAGTAATCACTTGTCACTCTTATAAAAAATAACTTGACAGTCTCGACTGCAAACAAAAAAGCCGTATAAATAACTATATCTATTTAGGAACTTTTGACTGGAGAAGCATTATGTTCATATTATGTTATTATGGAATCATAAAGTAAAAGATTGTTTTTCAACATTAAATTACAAATATTTTATTATTGAATAAAATTTTTAAAATATCATACAAATTATATATGTGAAAATAAATGTAGTTATTAAAAATTATTTACTTATTTTACATTCAAAAGTTTCTTTTGAGTTGGAAAACATTTTTGCATTTATTGTCTTAGTATCTACTGGTACAAAAGAATGAAATTTTTGAGTTCCACTTATAGTAATCGCATTTTTATATCGATTTTGTAATTTTCCTTTTGTTAATTGATATTCATTTTTATCGGCGTATCCAAAGTTCGTGGTAGATTCCCATTTTAAAGCCCATTCGAAAAGTTTTTTTGGTGTATCAATAATATTATCTTCGCTCGCCATACTATAACGGTGTGCAGCACGCTTCAGTGTACCACCAATTCCATCACAAGGTCTCTTTCCATGGCTGGTAGCATGAAAATGCTCGTAGACCAAAAATAAAAATTTGTTCGAATTTCTATAAATCATCATACTCAGATTCTATTTAGTTTGGGTCGTCTAATAAACTCCCTTTTATCAGTTACTGTCAAAGTATACGATCGTAGTTATCCCTGGTTTTTTGAAACAATAGCTTATGGTAGTTGCTTTAACTTTTTATCACGACTTCGAAATAAAATGAACGACATCTAAAGCCGGGTATTCACAACAACAGAAACAGAAACAGAATTTCATACAAAATTGACAGAAAAAAATTCAATTTTTGTAAAATTTGTATCAAATTCTGTTTCTGTTGTATGTGGCTTCAAGCCTTAAGAGTGTTTTCGCTCTATCTTTAAGGTTCGATACACTAGAGTTTACAAAATCCTAAATTTGAACTTTATAGTGTACACTGTAGAGCAATATTTTTAAGAGGAACATTTCAAGAGCTCGTTATATTGATCCATTTTTAACGGCTTCCTCTACTTTGTGAAATTTAACACATCTAATTTTTTTACGTTTCAATGAACAAACAAACTGCTTCAATTTCTAAGCGATTGCGCACAATCGAAGAAATTTTTCTACAATCCAAACCCTAACTTGAGAAAGACTTCTTTTGATCGACTTTCGCCAAGCATTTTAATTTATTGGCCAAAGTGATCACTTGCATTTTAATTTGATTTGGGGCCGTGTCGCACCTTTAGCATGTTTATAAAACATGAAAGCATTAAAGAATTCGAACTGATAAATTAGCAAATATTTTCTCAACACTTACTTGCGAATTAATAAACCACAACAATGGACCCTTTAATGAACCACAACAAATTAATGAAAGGAAGCAGAAACTTTCGTAAAAAAATAATATATATCGTAAAGCACCGAATACTTACGACTTTTAAATTTTTATGTTTGTTTTGTATTCTTATTTTCTATTCGTACTTTATAAACTGGGCAAATTACACAGAAAAATAGTTCACGGGACTAAACGAGTGTACGTTATAACCTTATAAGCCGAGGTACCTTATGAGAAGGATGATTTGTTCGTAAAATGTTTATAGATGTAAGAAAAAAATTTGCTGTACTCTATAGACCAAGTGTACTTTATATATGGTGTACGCTAAAAGCGAGTTTTACTGTAATTTATATTATTATATTTAAAAAAAATTCTACTTGAAGCCGTATTTTTCATTTATCAAAGGCTATCTATAAACTAAAAATAAACCAAATTAAAAAGGGTCGAGTCAAAATATCGCAAAATTTTGCTGAACTTGACTGAAATTGCTTTTTAAAAAGTTCATCTAATAATAAAATATTTGATATTTAACATAAAAAAAATCTCTTAGGCGTTATAAGCCATTTTTATATTTTTCCTTCAGAACAAAAAAAACTGATTCCCGACAGTCATATGCACAACGAATTTTATCTCTAAAACAAAAAATAACGCATCTCCTAAACTTTCGCAAGTGGTTCGATATAAAATAAGCTTCAATTTTGTTAAAAAAAAAAAAAAAGGCTATGCCATCTTTTTTTCAATTACACCGTTTTTTTCTTATGTTACACCGTTAAAAATTATTTCAAAAAATTAACAGTGTACATTTTTAAAAACTTTGTTTTGATACCTATTCAACGACATATCATTTATGAAAATCGATTCAGTAGTTTTTCTACAATCGCTCGTCAAAATGCACTCACATCACAAAATAACAAAAAATTGAGGGGCACCCTGTGAAGACCCCTGGTCGAAAAAAAAAATCTAAGAGAACTTGTATTTTTTATTTATGAAAAACTATCCATAAACAGAAAATAATCAAAATTAAAAGGGGTCAAGTCAAAATTTCCCAAAAATTTGCTGAACTTGCGTGAAATTGCTCATATATATATATATATATATATATATATATATATATATATATATATATATATATATATATATATATATATATATATATATATATATATATATATATATATATATATATATATATATATATATATATATATATATATATATATATATATATATATATATATATATATATATATATATATATATATATATATATATATATATATATATATATATATATATATATATATATATATATATATATATATATATATATATATATATAAATATATATAAATATATATATATATATATATATATATATATATATATATATATATATATATATATGTATATATATATATATATATATATATATATATACATATATATATATATATATATATATATATATATATATATATATATATATATATATATATATATATATATATATATATATATATATATATATATATATATATATATACATATATATGAATATATATATATTTATATATTGTTTTTTTTTTTAAATTTTTTGATTAGAAATAATCAAGTTTTATAATCTTTTCGACTTTTATATATTATTTAATTTTTTGATTTGTATTAGCTGAAGTATTATAGTCGAAATGTAATATTTTAATAAAACAACTACTTTTATTAAAAATATATACCTATATTTCAATTGTTAATTAAAATCATCCTCAGGGCAATATTTTCTATATAAATACAAAAAATTTTATCAAAAACTTACAATAGATTATAATATAATGGATAAATTTAAAGAAAAACTTACATAATAAAAATGTTAAATTAAAATAAACATAAAAATTATTATGAAAATCCAAAAACGAAAAAAGTTGTTGATTACTTTTGTCAAATCAAATAAAAAAATTTAAACAAAATATTCGAAAAATTTATGAGAAACAGAAAATACTAAAAGAATACTAGAAAAATAATTTTTCAAAAAACAAAAATCTAATACATACTATAGAAAAGCTCTACAATTAGTGGTTTATAAGAAATGCTTTTTTTAAAACAGGGAAATAAACATCACTAACTTTTCTCAAATCAGTTCTAATATTTTTGGAATTTTTATGTTTTAAAATTTCAGAAGATTCTAAAAACTCCCTTTTTTCTTTATTTTGTTCATGAAACAGTATTTCTACTTCTTCAAAATTGAAGTGGTCATTATCACCATCCTTAAATTTTTGGAGACCATGTGAAACTAGTGCTGTTTGTCCTTGATTTGTGTTAGTTGACCTTTCAGTGTATTTTAAATGTTTTGTGATTAGAGTTTTGTTTTTTATTTGTTTTTTTATATTAGGATTTTGACAATGTTCTACTATCATTTTATTATAATCTTGGATATGTTGTTTAGTTCTAGTTTTGAGTTTTTTGCTTGTTTGACCTATGTAACAACCATTACAAGGAGGTTTGAATTTTATTTTATAAACTAAATTAGACCTATCCCAAAAAACGACAGGATCCTTTAATTTAGTGTACAGTTTTTCTAATTTATTTATCGGTTATATTATAATCTATTGTAAGTTTTTGATAAAATTTTTTGTATTTATATAGAAAATATTGCCTTGAGGATGATTGTAATTAACAATTGAAATATAGGTATATATTTTTAATAAAAGTAGTTGTTTTATTAAAATATTACATTTTGACTATAATATACATAATTGAAGACGCTGTAGGCACTTGGCGAAACATTTTAATATTATTTTAAATATTTTATTTTACTTGTTATAAGTTTCGCAATAAATACAAATTATAATTATTGTTTTATTTTCGACTATAATACTTCAGCTAATACAAATCAAAAAAATAAATAATATATAAAAGTCGAAAAGATTATAAAACTTGATTATTTCTAATCAAAAAATTTAAAAAAATATATTACGTGGAAGATCATAGCACGGTGAAAACATCTAAAATATGGAGAATAATACAAATTTTTATCAAAATATTTATAATAGATATGGTATTATTATTGTCAAAGAAATGAATGGATTACAGAAAATTTCTGACTTTATATCAAAAAATTCAATTAGAAAAATATTTTTACTAAAATGTAGACGTTTGTCTATTTATCCAAAATTTATTACAGCCAAAATGAAAATTTTTAATTCATTTTTAAATAAAACAACCAATGTTGATCAAGTAATAAAATGAAAACAACATTGTTAAGAAAATTACTTAATAGTGAAATAGATATATGTGTTTATCAGTTAAAACAGAAGATTTCAGAAAAATTAGAAGGTATGAGAAGAATTAAATTAACTTTATCTAATGAAATTTATAATAGTTTCTTGAATATCCTATCTGTAAAACATATGTTTGTTACAAACTAATCTAAAGAAATTTTAACAAAAAAGTTGGACGTTTTAATTCAAACTACTTTTCCATCTAGTTGTAACAATTTCCAAAAAGTTATAACAAATTTAACTGACATATTTATTCCTGTTGATGTTGAAAAGATTTTGAGTTTTGGTCCAAAATTTTCTATTTCAGCTAATAATAATAATATTCCAATTCAACATATATTGGCTGATGTGGAATATTTTATTAATAATAATAACTTAAATGATGAAGAAAAACAAAAATTGAGAGGAGAAATAAACTGCACAATTAATAGTCATTTGACTAAATCAATAAATTTTCCAAAATATAATATAGATCTTACTAAATCTCTAAAAGAAACCTCTAAATTTATAAAAAACAATCCAAATTTATATATTTTACAAGCAGATAAAGGTAATGGAACTGTTATTATGTTCAAGGATGATTATTTTGATAAAATGAATAATCTTCTAAATGATGATTCTACTTATTATATTGTTAATAGTGATCCAACAAAACAATTAGTCAGTAAAAATTCAAAAATTGCAAGAGATTTGTTTGATAAGAAATTAATTGATAATAAAACTAAGTTATTTTTAATTAATGATACTGCCACTTCTCCAAAAATATATGGACTTGTAAAAATACATAAAGAGAATAATCCACTTAGACCTGTGGTTTGTAACATTATTTCTCCTTGCTACAATCTTGCTAAATTTATCACTAGTTTTTTAAATAATTTAACAAAAAATAGCGTAATTAATATTAAGAATTCATTTGTTTTCAAAGAAAAAATTGATAAAATTGTACTTCCTTTGGATAGACAGCTAATATCATTTGATGTAATATCATTATTCACTAATGTTCCTGTTGATTTGGCTTGTGACATCATCAAAAATAAATGGAATATTATTGAACAACATACTGAAATTAATTTGGAACTTTTTATTAATTTAATTAAATTTTGTGTAGAAGAAAATAATTATTTTCAATTTGATGGAAAATTTTATAAACAGAAATTTGGACTTGCCATGGGTAATCCGCTTTCTCCAATACTTTCTGATATTGTATTAGATGAACTGTTTTCAACTATAAAAATGCCATATACTCCATCTTTCATTTATAAATATGTTGATGACATTATAACGGATATACCTTTGGAAAAGATTCAACAAACTTTAACTCAACTAAACATGTTTCATCCTAGAATTCAGTTCACAACAGAAACTGAAAAAAAATAATTCTATTCCTTTTTTGGACTTATTAGTAACAAGAGAGAATCAAAAATTAACTACAGATTGGTTTTTTAAGCCAACTTCAACTGGTAGGGTTCTAAACTTTTATTCTAATCATCCTTATTCGATGAAGAAAAATATTGCAATTAATTTTTTCAAAAGAGTGATTATGTTAAGTGATAAAAAACATCATCTCAAAAATTTTGAAATTGTCATCAAGATATTGAAAAACAATAATTTTCCTGATTTTTTAATAAAAAATGTAATTAAGAAAATTAAACATGAAAATAATATATTAACACCAGAAAACTTATCTGAAACTACACAAATTATAACACCTCAACGATATTTTGGCTTAAAATACATACACAATTTATCTGATAAAATTAAATCTATTGCTAAACATTATAATATTAAGATAGCTTGTAAACCGATAAATAAATTAGAAAAACTGTACACTAAATTAAAGGATCCTGTCGTTTTTTGGAATAGGTCTAATTTAGTTTATAAAATAAAATTCAAACCTCCTTGTAATGGTTGTTACGTAGGTCAAACAAGCAAAAAACTCAAAACTAGAACTAAACAACATATCCAAGATTATAATAAAATGATAGTAGAACATTGTCAAAATCCTAATATAAAAAAACAAATAAAAAACAAAACTCTAATCACAAAACATTTAAAATACACTGAAAGGTCAACTAACACAAATCAAGGACAAACAGCACTAGTTTCACATGGTCTCCAAAAATTTAAGGATGGTGATAATGACCACTTCAATTTTGAAGAAGTAGAAATACTGTTTCATGAACAAAATAAAGAAAAAAGGGAGTTTTTAGAATCTACAATTAATTCAATGAATTATTTGTGATATTACATCACTCCGATGGAAATAATCCCATCATGAATAATAAGACTGAATCTAACAAAATATGGTGTGCAATTTATGAAATTTTTTTTGCTATCCACAAAATTGTCGATCGATCTAGTTTCGAACCGATAAGAACTTTTTATTACACTTAAAAAGTATATCATTCTCATCAGGGCTAGCCGACTAGATACACTACCAAAAAAATTTTTCGCTATATAAACCTAAAATAGGTCACTTCTCTAGCGAAGTATAAGAAACCAAAAAACTTTCATAAACATATGATATTAGATTCAGGTTTAGTCAATTTGTTTCTCTAATTGATCACTATTGTTGTTATACTCTAACCAAGTTAGAATTGGATAACAAACTTGTATCGGTAAGAAGAAGATGACCATCTTCACTTGTGTCTATCGACACATTATCTACAATTAATTCAATGAATTATTTGTGATATTACATCACTCCGATGGAAATAATCCCATCATGAATAATAAGACTGAATCTAACAAAATATGGTGTGCAATTTATGAAATTTTTTTGCTATCCACAAAATTGTCGATCGATCTAGTTTCGAACCGATAAGAACTTTTTATTACACTTTAAAAAAGTATATCATTCTCATCAGGGCTAGCCGACTAGATACACTACCAAAAAAATTTTTCGCTATATAAACCTAAAATAGGTCACTTCTCTAGCGAAGTATAAGAAACCAAAAAACTTTCATAAACATATGATATTAGATTCAGGTTAATTAATTGTAGATAATGTGTCGATAGACACAAGTGAAGATGGTCATCTTCTTCTTACCGATACAAGTTTGTTATCCAATTCTAACTTGGTTAGAGTATAACAACAATAGTGATCAATTAGAGAAACAAATTGACTAAACCTGAATCTAATATCATATGTTTATGAAAGTTTTTTGGTTTCTTATACTTCGCTAGAGAAGTGACCTATTTTAGGTTTATATAGCGAAAAATTTTTTTGGTAGTGTATCTAGTCGGCTAGCCCTGATGAGAATGATATACTTTTTTAAAGTGTAATAAAAAGTTCTTATCGGTTCGAAACTAGATCGATCGACAATTTTGTGGATAGCAAAAAAATTTCATGAATTGCACACCATATTTTGTTAGATTCAGTCTTATTTTAGAATCTTCTGAAATTTTAAAACATAAAAATTCCATAAATATTAGAACTGATTTGAGAAAAGTTAGTGATGTTTATTTCCCTGTTTTAAAAAAAGCATTTCTTATAAACCACTAATTGTAGAGCTTTTCTATAGTATGTATTAGATTTTTGTTTTTTGAAAAATTATTTTTCTAGTATTCTTTTAGTATTTTCTGTTTCTCATAAATTTTTCGAATATTTTGTTTAAATTTTTTTATTTGATTTGACAAAAGTAATCAACAACTTTTTTCGTTTTTGGATTTTCATAATAATTTTTATGTTTATTTTAATTTAACATTTTTATTATGTAAGTTTTTCTTTAAATTTATCCATTATATTATAATCTATTGTAAGTTTTTGATAAAATTTTTTGTATTTATATAGAAAATATTGCCCTGAGGATGATTTTAATTAACAATTGAAATATAGGTATATATTTTTAATAAAAGTAGTTGTTTTATTAAAATATTACATTTCGACTATCAAAAAATTAAATAATATATAAATATACATATATATATATATATATATATATATATATATATATATATATATATATATATATATATATATATATATATATACATATATATATATATATATATATATATATATATATATATATATATATATATATATATATATATATATATATATATATATATATATATATATATATATATATATATATATATATATTAGGGTGTCCCAGAAAAATTAAAATTGTTTTTTTTTAACGCATACCCTTTAATTTTTTTTCTTTTATGTCAAAACAACTGTAAAAAAAATTTCATGCAATTTAAATAACAGTAACCCGTGCCGACTTGCACCTAAACATATCAATTCTTGATTGTGTACTATAGCGCGCATACCTGTTTTAATGTGCTTATATTTTCCAACTGTCTTGTCGTTTATACGAATTTTTCTTGAAAAATAAATATGTCTGTCGAACTACGTAGTTCTAAACAAAAAATATACCTAAAAGGTAACCCAAAACTTCCTCTAAATGGACAAGCTCTCGTAAAGTATTGTTGTATAATATATTGTTTTTTAATATAATACATTTCATACGAAAACAAAGAACAATTGTTGTGCCAAAACTGAGTAATTCTATAGACACGCTTGGTATGTTATTTTAGATTGAAAACTCAAGACAAGGTGCAAATTCTCTGCTGTGATACTATAACTGCTTCGAAAACACATCGTATGTGTGCGCGTTGAAAAAAATCAATATGGAAAAACTTATTTTCGCTTGCAACCATCACATGTACGAGCTGGTGTAAAAAAGTCTTTTTGAAGTGAAAATAAAACAAGTGCCTATAATAAGCCCGGACATTCCACTTTTTCGAAAAATTAGAGATCATTGGCAAAAAGTTGATCTTCATAAAAAAGAATGCTATAGAGAAAAGGTAGAATGGTGCCTGTTTCCAAAATTGATAAATTGAATAAAATAATAATAGAAAATAATAATAGAAATAATAATTAAAAAGGAGATATCAATGCTTAAAGCATTTCAGCTGTATCGTTCAGATACAGCTGAAAGAGCGGTCTAATTAATGCAGGACTTTCATTGTTTAATTACAATTGAGGCAATATTTGTTATGTTGCGTACAAAAGCACAAGATGTTATATCCGAACTGTAAACAGCAAACATTGAAAAGAAAATATACTCAGTAATAGTTGTTGTTATGAAAAATAATATCAAAGTATGGAGGGACTGAAATCTCAAGCTCTGAGATATCAAGACTTCGGTCTGGGTTAAGGATTTTGTTATAGTTTTCGGCAAAAAACTTTTATGAGGCCATTGCTTTTAGTTTTGGGCAGCGATGTATATCAAACATAAAACTCTTTGTTAGAGTATAAATATTTTTTTATTTCTGTTTAGAAATTTATTTCAAAACTAACACGAAATATTAATAAGTGCAGGAAAATTATAACAGATCATAAATTAATATAACTTAGTGTAAAGATGAAACACCCAGCCAACTACTCAAAAACCTCTCCATTTAGCCTCTCCGTTTCAAGAAAATATTACAAAACCAAATATTCATGGTTCTTTCAAAATTCAAAAAATATTCTAAAAATTAAAATAAAATAAAAAATTTAAACTTTTTTTAAAGTTCTAAAAACATTCCAAAAATTATTACAAAATCAAAGATTGAAACTTTTTTCAGAAATTCAAAAATTTTTAAAATATTCCAAAAATTATAACAAAATCAAAAATTTCCATGTCCAATTTCATGTTCGATAACATTTCATGTCAAACAAATAATTAATTTCATATTGTTCCAAAAAATTAAGTAAAATGAAAATTATTCTTTTGACACACTTGACAACATTTTTTTGACAAACTTATAATACAATAATCTAGATTTTGGTTTCACATACCAATACCGACTATCAAAATTTCTCCAAATTCAATGTTTCTATTCGTAATCACTTAAAATGAACGTTTCTAAGCAAAAAATAGGCAAATTTCCTTGTTTTAACATACTTGACGATTTTTTTTGACACACTTTCCGTACAGTTATCGAACACATCGTCCTTTTGGCTCCTACAATTGAGTAACCCTATTTTTAGAAACAAAAATTTTTGAGATCCCTTCCAGCGGCTTTCTAGATTTCGTCGGTTGTGACGGCAGACAGACATACAGTTTTTTTTTAGAATCAGTAAGTCATAAAACGTCGAGAAATGCCGATAAATGGGGTAAGAATTTCATTTTTGGCTCGAGAATGTAATACTTAGGACTTTCAGTCGGAAGTAATATTTTTTTCTAATTCATTGGCGTTTTATTTAATGAGAGTAAAATAATTTCTCAAATAATTACACAGTAATCGCAGTAAAAGCTCGTATGTTAAAGTTCAACTTCAAGTCGGCACGGGTTATCGTCATCCAATCGCAGTAAAACTTTTAATTTAAGTTTTTAAGGTCAATTGGAAAAAATTTAGCGTAAATTATATGCGTATAAAATTTTGCAAAAAAATTTTTGTTCTCTATGTCTTAGGACACCCTAATATATATATATATATATATATATATATATATATATATATATATATATATATATATATATATATATATATATATATATATATATATATATATATATATATATATATATATATATATATATATATATATATATATACATATATATCTATATATATATATATATATATATATATATATATATATATATATATATATATATATATATATACATATATATATATATATACATATATATATATATATATATATATATATATATATATATATATATATATATATATATATATATATATATATATATATATTTATATATATATATATATATTTATATATAAATATATATATATATATATATATATATATATATATATATATATATATATATATATATATATATATATATATATATATATATATATATATATATATATATATATATATATATATATATATATATATATATATATATATATATATATATATATATATATATATATATATATATATATATATTTATATATATATATTTATATATATATATATATATATATATATATATATATATATATATATATATATATATATATATATATATATATATATATATATATATATATATATATATATAAATATAATATTTGATGTGATTTTTGGCTTGTCTATTATATTAAATAATAAATTTTTTTTTGGATAAAGCCAATAAATAAAACAATATTTTTAAAAAATTGTTTATCCAACAATTGTTTCGGTTTTTAATAAACCATCTTCAGGGATAACATACAATACATATAATGAAAAATTCTGATACAAAAAATAAACACAACTTGACAAATGAAATAAAAAACTTATTATGAAAACTTACAATCAAAAAAGAAAAAGCTAACTATATAAAAAATAATGAAAGAAAATACAAAACAATAATACAATGATAAAAAATTAGAAAATGTTAAGTAGAAAAAGCTCTATGATGTTTAATGTTTAAAATAAAAAATTTTTTAGTTTTGCAGAACAAAATCATAAGTGTTTTGAAGAAAATTCGTATCAGTTTGTATATTTATACAATTTTTCTTTTGTTTGATACGAATCATTTCCAAAATTCTACGTTTGTTTAAATTTTTTTCTTTATCCAAAGTTTTGAAATTTTGAAGGGGTAGATCTGTACTGCAGCTTTTCTTATGGTTGGATAATGCACTGATATTTTCATTATTTTGTTTTTTTGCGTCGTTTAGATGTTGCTTTATACGTTTTCCTAGATATTGCTGTGTTTGCCCTATGTAAGATTTACCACATTCACAATCAGCTTGATAAACTAAATTGGATTCAATATTCATAGGTATTTTATCTTTTAATTTTGAAAAAATAGTGTTATATAAACTATTATTAGCTGTTCCTACAACTTCGAAATTAAAGTTTTTTAACAAGTGTTTTATTTGTTCGAAAAGACTTTTGACATAAGGTATAGTCATGTAAATTTTGTTGTTGTTCATCAATGTTGATTTTGCTAAGACAGTGTTTTCATTACTGTAAATTTGTTGATTTACTAATTTACGTATAAAGTTTTCTGGATAATTATTTTTTTGGAGAGTTTCAAAAAGTAAATTTAAATTTTTGTTATGGAATTTTGGATCAGATAAGCTCAAGATTTTTTTAACCATTAAGGTGACAGTGTTTTTCTTATAAGATAAGGGTAGCCATGAATTAAAGTTCAAGTATCTACCTGACCATGTTTTCTTATGGAACCAATCAGTAATTAGTTTGCCATTACTTTGACGATGTATGATAAGATCTAAAAACGGTAGGCAGCAATCATTTTCTGTTTCAATCGTGAACTGTATATTCCTGTTAAAATTATTAAACTTATTTAGAAAATCTTGTATTTTGTTTTTGGGACAAGCAGTTAGAATGTCGTCCACATATCTAAAGAAAAATGGTGATTTGAAGGTCATATCTTTTAACACAGTTTTTTCAACATATTCCATAATTAGATTAGCACAAGATGGGCTTACAGGAGATCCCATTGGACTACCGAAAATTTGTTTATATGCTTCCTGATTATAAGTAAATTCACAATTGTTTAAAACTAATTCTAATGCTTCTATAAATTGTACCTTTGTCAATTTTAGCTTGTTAAGTTTTTTGATTTCCATCCAATTTTGTTTTTCAATTTGAACAACAAGATTACTATCCACGTTTGTAAACAAAGAAACAACATCTAAAGAAATCAAAATATAGTCATCGGCCAGTTGATATTCACTTAATTTTTCTTTTAAATCTTCTGCATTTTTGACAAATGTTTTAGTTCTTCCCACAAATTTATTTAAAATGCTAGATAAAAATGACGATAAATTGTAAAGCGGTGTTCCAATAGAACTTACAATTGGACGAAGAGGGATACCAGCTTTATGAACTTTGGGTAAACCATATAAAGTAGCAGGTATACCGTAATAAGAACGCAACCATTTTCCTTGATCTTTCGATATTCGTTCTTCAGTTTCCCATGTCATTACCATTTTTTTAAGATGTTTTTGAATATTGGCAGTTGGTACTTTAGCAATTTTTAAATAAGTTGTATCATCTTGTAATAAGGTTTGTATTTTAAATTCGTAATCACTTTTTTTCATGACAACTGTGATATTTCCTTTATCTGCTTTTAATATATGTATATCATCATTAACTGTCATAAAATTCTTCGTATCTTTTAAATCACGAAGCAACTTTAATTCCTCATTTGAAAGCAGTTTTTTGTGGTTATGCTTATGTTTAAAGTTGGTCAATATGTTGACAAAACGATTGCGTAAATTTGACTTAGTCAAATCGTCAAATTGATCTTCACAGCTCAGAAGAACACTTTCAACTCCACACACTATCTTATCAAATGGTATTCTTTTAGGATTGACAGGGGGAGCAAATTTTTCACCGAGTTTCAGGACATTTTCAACATTTTCTGGTATTGTTGTTTCAGAAAGATTGACTAACCATTTACCATCTGATAAACCAATATTATGATTGGCCGATACAGTTGAATATTCACGATCACTTTGAACAAAGATGTTTTCTGTTTCGTTTGCTAAATTTATTGGTATTGGTCTTAAGAGGTTATCAATTTTCCGACGATGATTAATTTTTATTTCTTCAAAAATATCTTTAAATTGTTTTTCTGATCGATCAAAAATTAAGGAAGATAGTTCAGGTGGTAAATTTTCAATAATAAAAATTCTTAAATTTTCAATTTGTTTTTCCAGATTTTTAATGATGCCAAAAATTTCGGTAATTTCACGACTAAGGACTGTGAACAAAAAACGATGTTCTGCATTTTCAAAAATTTGTTTGTCTATTTTACACGTGTTCTTGAGACGTCTATTTTTTGGTAACACACGTTGTTTTCTATAACGTAGTAGTAGGTATTTCTTGTTTAGAGCTTTTGCTAACTTTAATTTTTCACTAAAAAATTGAGCAACTAGTCTCATTGTATCGTTGTTTGTTTTTCTTTTTAAACATTCAAAAAAGTTCTTGTTTCTATTTCTATTTCTTTTACCCATGTTTTCACCAAATGGGAGTAATATATAATATTTGATGTGATTTTTGGCTTGTCTATTATATTAAATAATAAATTTTTTTTGGATAAAGCCAATAAATAAAACAATATTTTTAAAAAATTGTTTATCCAACAATTGTTTCGGTTTTTAATAAACCATCTTCAGGGATAACATACAATACATATAATGAAAAATTCTAATACAAAAAATAAACACAACTTGACAAATGAAATAAAAAAACTTCTTATGAAAACTTACAATCAAAAAAGAAAAAGCTTTTCGGTATTCAAAATTTCGGTAATTTCACGACTAATAGACCAAGCTCCCACGACACTTTAGTCTACCTCACATGTAACCTCTGTGCAATTGGGTTTAGCTTATATAACCTTTTTCAGAAAATATCTATCCAGTGGCCGACTTTCTCTTTTACGTTAATTAATATTTTTAATTAATTTTTGTAATCACTAATTACAAAAGCCTACTTATTTGGAATGTAACCTCGCTGAAATTTCTTGATATAATTGAGACTTTTGTATAATTTAAGAAAATCTTGGTCTGTCTTGAGATTTTTGTTTTAAGGTACCTGGCAGACCTAATTGAATGGATGAAAAATTGATGCCGTAGTTACCCCACATGTAACCTCGCTGAAATTTCTTGACATAATTGAGACTTTTGTTTAGTTACAAAAAACGTTGGTCGGCCTTGAAATTTTTGTTTTTAAGTGCCTGGCAGACCTAATTGAATGGATGAAAAATTGATGCCATAGTTACCCCACATGTAACCTCGCTGAAATTTCTTGACATAATTGAGACTTTTGTTTAGCTACAAAAAATGTTGGTCGGCCTTGAAATTTTTGTTTTTAAGTGCCTGGCAGACCTAATTAAATAGATGAAAAATTGATGCCATAGTTACCTCACATGTAACCTCGCTGAAATTTCTTGACATAATTGAGACTTTTGTATAGTTACAGAAAACTTTGGTCGGCCTTAAGATTTTTGTTTTTAAGTGCCTGGCAGACCTAATTGAATGGATGAAAAATTGATACCATATATACCCCACATGTAACCTCGCTGGAATTTCTTGACATAATTGAGACTTTTGTTTAGTTACAAAAAATGTTGGTCGGCCTTGAAATTTTTGTTTTTAAGTGCCTGGCAGACCTAATTGAATGGATGAAAAATTGATGCCATAGTTACCTCACATGTAACCTTCTCCAGATTTTTGTATATAAAAGAGTACATCTTGTCTAATAAAAAAACATCTGTCGGCCTCGCAAAAAACATTAATAAATATAGCCGACGTTATTTTTAATAAATGACATCGCGCGCGAGAATAATGCATTACACCAGCAGTTTGAATTTTAGAATGGTTCGGTAACAATTTTCATTAATTATATTTTTTGACATTTTATTGTTAATAATTTCGATGATGTTGATAATTTAATAATAAACAATTTTCATGATTATTATAATAATCTGGAACATTCTTACTATATACTGCCACACATCCATAAAAAGTTAGATAAAAGAAATTAATATAAGAGATTTTTTTATTACAAGTAATTTTAACAATAACAATTATAATTCAATACTTTTAAAATAATATTTTAATATTTCATATTTAATTTTATAATTTTTATCATATTTTGCTAGTAAATAATAGAAAACAAAAAGAATATTTAAGTCCTTTCATATTTACATCAAGAAAGCGGTCATCCGTCGATATCATCAAAACAATCCAGTTCTGTTCGATCATTGTCATCGTCGTCATCATTTTCCTCATAGAATTTATCGTCCTGTAGAAGAAAATCTTCTACGCGTTGAGGAAGTGATGATCCTTTGTACCAAAGTGGTTTTAATTTTTGATCTTCGAGAAGCCAACCGTTTTCCTCAAGACGATAAACCATGCATTCAGCATTTGTGGCGTTTTGCCACATAGAGTTAATAAAAATAGTGCGTAATACTTTTGGTTGAAGAGAACGCCAGCACGGAGGAATTAAAGAGCTGTCAAAATTTTTTAGTTTTTTTTAAAAATATTCATGCTGATTATTAGCAGTGTAGAACTGTTGGAATATTTCATATCTCGCAACATTTACAGTTTTACAATTTTTAATGTTGTAGAATTCTACTGTAAACGCCTGCAAATTCCATTTTGTCCTCGTCTAAAATATCAATTGGAGTTGTCAATGATATAAAGAGATTTTGGAATTTGAGTGATTTTTCTAAAATATTGAACGGCCGAATTTTACCTTTCTTAACAAAGGTATAGTCTGATCCCGTATAAGCGTGGAACCCAGGCAGACTGCGGCATAATCGTTCACCTAATATTTCTGCCAAACGTGAACAATTATAATATAAAATGTCATTATGGTTATCAAAACATTGTAACCATATTTCTACGTTCAAAAATTTATAATAATTACCCAATAAAATAATGAGTATGTCGGTATCTGAAGCCTGGATTACTATTGTCTGTAAATATAGTAACATTTTTGTCCTTTTCCTCACATACAAAACAGATTCTAAACTTTAAATTATTCATAATAACAACCCTTTAGAAAAACAAATTATTTTATATATGTATATTAAAAAATGTAAAACTCTTTTTTCACTTAAAAGTACGTCGAACAATTAGTCCAGTAAATAAAGGTTAAAAGGTCGCAAAAATCCTGTCGCGGACGGGACCTGGCGGAATTTGTTGGTCTTACCGAGTACTTTGACGTGAGCAAAATTACCTTGGGGTTCCGACCCTGTGAGCCTGGAAAATGGCCCTCCAAGTGTCAGAAGTAGTTTCCGGGCCATATCTCCAGAAATATGGCAGTTAGGGTATTCCTGTTTAGCCAGATATGAAGGTGAGCTAATTATCTACAGAAATGATCCTATTCATTTTTATCGTAAACCCGATAGTTTCCGAGATAACGGACTCGAACCTTGTCCTGCATTTTTCTCTTCATCATGGAGCCAGAACGCCGCACAGTGGGATTTTTTGTGCAATAAGTAATTTTTTCGACACATAAAATTTAAAAATGTAATGATGCAGTTTTGTAGAAAATTGATTCAGTATGAAGAATCCATAAATTGTATCCCAAAAAAAAGTTTATTTGTCTTTGAAATAATGAAGTAAAGTCACATGTAAATTTTGGTCCAAAATATTGAAAATTGTTTACGCACTTCTATAGTGTTTGTACGTAAGATAACTTTATTGCTCTAATTTGAATAGTGATTATTTTCAAATATACCCTTTTCTGCGTATTCAAAAAAAAAATTATAAAGTTCGCTCATATGGTTTAAAAGATATGATAGAATAAAATTTGTTCTATAATGTGCCGTGGTTGCAAACTTCCTTGGAAGAAAAAAAAGGTTGCTCGGTCGTGCTAGGTGCTCCCGCTATAATAAAATGAAAGGTAAGACTCCATACTATCAATTTAAAAAAAAAAAAGTTTAAATAATTAATAATCTTTTATAAAATCATAAAATTTATAAAATCATAAAATCATAAAATTTTGGGTTCTATGGGCGGTGGGTAGTGGGCGTGCCCAATTTTTATGAAACTTTATTTTATTCTTAATTGAGGTAATAAAAGGCTCTGTGCCAAATTTCAAAAACTTTGGGCATAAAAATAAATTTTGGGTTCTATGGGCGGTGAAAAGTGGGCGTGGCCAATTTTGATGAAACTTTACATTTTTCTTAATTGAGCTAACCAAAGGCTCAGAGCAAAATTTCAACATTCTACGAGCACTCCTTATATTTTTTGCCAAACATTATATGAACAAATCCCACTGTGCGCCGCTTTACATGTATTTACTAAGGAGCGGCGGACAAATTAGCGGATAACTCGGTCAAAATTCAATATTTTTCGATGATTCAAAATTCATGTGAAAGAGAAAACCCGTACCTGTCACATCCTGTGATAAAATTCTTGTTATCACGTTTGTAAGCGAGTACAAACGGCGGTCAAAGTTTCTTTTTATCCGATTTTCTGACGCTGTTTTAAATTTATTCATATTTTTTTTAAAAATTATGTTTTTATATGTTTCTTTCTTGATTATTGTACCTGGGGGGGTCTTGAAACATGTCAGAAAGTTTGCCACAGTGGCTTTCTCGCACTTTTAAACAAAAGGGAATTTATTAATTTCCATTTTGAGGACTTTCATGGAGTTTCGGAAAGTCCGCGGAAAATCATTAATAAAAGATTTATTGTCTATCAAAGTGCCTCATAAGTTACAGCAATTTGTAGCTTAGAATGTCTAGTTTCCGATCGTATTTTTTAAATTGTTTAGAAATTTCCAGGGCTCTTTAAAAGTTGATTTTACGCCCACACGGAAAAAAACTGGCCAAATTTTTCAGACACTTTTTTTTCTTTCCGAGGAATGTTTTGGGTATTGTTACTTATATAAAAGTAAAGCTGAGGTTCTCAGCTTTCCATTGATATAAATAATGTCATTGTTTCTAATCCACAAAAAAAAAATAGAAAAAGTTTCTCTGAAATTATTTATGATAATTTCCTCTTTTTTTTTGCTTCAAGTGGCGGCGCGTATATTACGTGTATAATATCGGTCCGCGCAGGCGCGCACACATGGCACACACACACTGGCTTCACGCGTCCCTCGTGGACTTATATTGTTATTGTTTATCGTCAACAATAGTACATTATGATGCTAGGACGTAAAGCTAAAGATTTTGGACGGATGTGGCGTTTGCAAATCGAGGCGCTAGCCGAGATTTACACCCACATTAAGTCCAAAATAGCTTACGTCCGTGCATCATATACTATTTTTTATTCGCCGCAAGCAAAATATTTTAAAAAATTTTGTTTATTCTAAATTAAAATTATAAATTTCATAAATTTTAAAATAAAAATATGTGGAACAAGTAACCTTTGACAAAATATTTATTATTTTTTCCAAATTATTGTGTAGCTATGACAACAAATGATAACAACTATTTTAATTGGAGAATGAATTGAATTGAATTTAAGGGTTACTTTGATAAAAATTTTATTTTTCATAGAATTTAAACAAATACAAATGCTTTTTACTTTTTTGGACGTAGCTATGACAACAAAATAAACAGTTGAAAGGTGATACTTTAAGGCCACAAATCACAGTAATAAAGTAACATTTAAATATGTAGGCGAATAAAAAAACATTTTGTAGACCATTTGATTGCAGAAAATTTTCTGTTTTGTTGGAAATCAATATTTATAAAAAAAAATCTGGACAAAAAGTAGACTTTTGGTGCTATTTGGAAATTATTTGGTGCTGTTTAAAAGTTAGAGTTGCTGTTTCAATTTTTGGAGCAAGGGTAAGGAACAGGTAATCTCTTTGATTGTCCCAGAGGTAAATTTGTTGAGCATTACAATGCTGGAACAACTTTATCATAAATAAGTGCAAGTTGAAATTTGAAAAATTATAAAAGTGCTTGAACATGAAGATGAGCTAAACGAATCTTGGTGGACGCCAGCGTCCAGCAAAATTTTCCAACTCGTTTTGATTCCAATGTTTATTTTCAAGGGCCCGAATGAACGGAGTGCAAGCTGAAGTGCGTTAGGTTATGAAAGTGCTTGAAAAGGAAGATGAACTTGAAGAATCTTTTCTGACGCCGGCGTCTACTCGTTAGAAGCAACTTTAATCTCCGAGTCAAGGATTCACATGTGTTTACAGTCGTTATGTGACCTTTATTTATTATGTTATGTGATTTTTATTTGTTATTTTCCTTCTCAATATTTGCACGGCGACTGATCCTTCCTATGCTCCTATATGGCCGCGATAATTTCGCAAATACAACGAGGAATTGTCATTTGCAGGTCAAATTTTTCAGGCCAAAACATGGAGCTGTGGGTATTTCCAAGCCCTCAGTTCTCAAATTTGATGAGAATCTGGCGCTTTTTCATGGTCTCAAATTTGACAATTTTTCACTACCTGTTATTGCAAAAAGTATCAATGTTGCGAAAAAAATTATTGGGACCATTTCTGTAGATAATTAGTTCACCTTCATTTCTGACTAAACGGGAATGCCCTAACTGCTATATTTCCGGAGATATGGCCTGGAAACTACTTCTGACACTTTGAGGGCCATTTTCCAGGCTCACAGGGTCGGAACCCCAAGGTAATTTTGCTCACGTCAAAGTACTCGGTAAGACCAACAATTTCCGCCAGGTCCCGTCCGTGACAGGATTTTTGCGAGCTTTTGATCTTTTTCGACCTTTATTTACTGGACTAAATGTAGTTTTACGCTTCACACTCGATGGTAGCAATAAACTAATTGTATATAAAACAAAAAAGTATGTAAAATAGTCAAAGAGATATGAAACTTCAAAGATTGCTGCGTTTTTAGGTATTTTTTTTAATGCATGTATACATGCATATAGTAAGATTAGTCTTACATATAGTAAGAATGTTCCAGATTATTATAATAATCATGAAAATTGTTTATTATTAAATTATCAATATCATCGAAATTATTAGCAATAAAATGTCAAAAAATATAATTATTGAAAATTGTTACCGAACCATTCTAAAATTCAAACTGCTGGTGTAATGCATTATTCTCGCGCGCGATGTCATTTATTAAAAAATAACGTCGGCTATATTTATTAATGTTTTTTGCGAGGCCGACAGATGTTTTTTTATTAGACAAGATGTACTCTTTTATATACAAAAATCTGGAGAAGGTTACATGTGAGGTAACTATGGCATCAATTTTTCATCCATTCAATTAGGTCTGCCAGGCACTTAAAAACAAAAATTTCAAGGCCGACCAACATTTTTTGTAACTAAACAAAAGTCTCAATTATGTCAAGAAATTCCAGCGAGGTTACATGTGGGGTATATATGGCATCAATTTTTCATCCATTCAATTAGGTCTGCCAGGCACTTAAAAACAAAAATCTCAAGGCGACCAAAGTTTTCTGTAACTATACAAAAGTCTCAATTATGTCAAGAAATTTCAGCGAGGTTACATGTGGGGTAACTATGGCATCAATTTTTCATCTATTTAATTAGGTCTGCCAGGCACTTAAAAACAAAAATTTCAAGGCCGACCAACATTTTTTGTAGCTAAACAAAAGTCTCAATTATGTCAAGAAATTTCAGCGAGGTTACATGTGGGGTAACTATGGCATCAATATTTCATCCATTCAATTAGGTCTGCCAGGCACTTAAAAACGAAAATTTCAAGGCCGACCAACGTTTTTTGTAACTAAACAAAAGTCTCAATTATGTCAAGAAATTTCAGCGAGGTTACATGTGGGGTAACTATGGCATCAATTTTTCATCCATTCAATTAGGTCTGCCAGGTACTTTAAAACAAAAATCTCAAGGCAGACCAAGATTTTCTTAAATTATACAAAAGTCTCAATTATATCAAGAAATTTCACCGAGGTTACATTCCAAATAAGTAGGCTTTTGTAATTAGTGATTACAAAAATTAATTAAAAATATTAATTAACGTAAAAGAGAAAGTCGGCCACTGGATAGATATTTTCTGAAAAAGGTTCTATAAGCAAAACCCAATTGCACAGAGGTTACATGTGAGGTAGACTAAAGTGTCGTGGGAGCTTGGTCTATAAGGACTGTGAACAAAAAACGATGTTCTGCATTTTCAAAAATTTGTTTGTCTATTTTACACGTGTTCTTGAGACGTCTATTTTATTGTTTTGTATTTTCTTTCATTATTTTTTATATAGTTAGCTTTTTCTTTTTTGATTGTAAGTTTTCATAATAAGTTTTTTATTTCATTTGTCAAGTTGTGTTTATTTTTTGTATCAGAATTTTTCATTATATGTATTGTATGTTATCCCTGAAGATGGTTTATTAAAAGCCGAAACAATTGTTGGATAAACAATTTTTTAAAAATATTGTTTTATTTATTGGCTTTATCCAAAAAAAAAAATTTATTATTTAATATAATAGACAAGCCAAAAATCACATCAAATATTATATATTACTCCCATTTGGTGAAAACATGGGTAAAAGAAATAGAAATAGAAACAAGAACTTTTTTGAATGTTTAAAAAGAAAAACAAACAACGATACAATGAGACTAGTTGCTCAATTTTTTAGTGAAAAATTAAAGTTAGCAAACGCTCTGGACAAGAAATACCTACTACTACGTTATAGAAAACAACGTGTGTTACCAAAAAATAGACGTCTCAAGAACACGTGTAAAATAGACAAACAAATTTTTGAAAATGCAGAACATCGTTTTTTGTTCACAGTCCTTAGTCGTGAAATTACCGAAATTTTTGGCATCATTAAAAATCTGGAAAAACAAATTGAAAATTTAAGAATTTTTATTATTGAAAATTTACCACCTGAACTATCTTCCTTAATTTTTGATCGATCAGAAAAACAATTTAAAGATATTTTTGAAGAAATAAAAATTAATCATCGTCGGAAAATTGATAACCTCTTAAGACCAATACCAATAAATTTAGCAAACGAAACAGAAAACATCTTTGTTCAAAGTGATCGTGAATATTCAACTGTATCGGCCAATCATAATATTGGTTTATCAGATGGTAAATGGTTAGTCAATCTTTCTGAAACAACAATACCAGAAAATGTTGAAAATGTCCTGAAACTCGGTGAAAAATTTGCTCCCCCTGTCAATCCTAAAAGAATACCATTTGATAAGATAGTGTGTGGAGTTGAAAGTGTTCTTCTGAGCTGTGAAGATCAATTTGACGATTTGACTAAGTCAAATTTACGCAATCGTTTTGTCAACATATTGACCAACTTTAAACATAAGCATAACCACAAAAAACTGCTTTCAAATGAGGAATTAAAGTTGCTTCGTGATTTAAAAGATACGAAGAATTTTATGACAGTTAATGATGATATACATATATTAAAAGCAGATAAAGGAAATATCACAGTTGTCATGAAAAAAAGTGATTACGAATTTAAAATACAAACCTTATTACAAGATGATACAACTTATTTAAAAATTGCTAAAGTACCAACTGCCAATATTTAAAAACATCTTAAAAAAATGGTAATGACATGGGAAACTGAAGAAGAACGAATATCGAAAGATCAAGGAAAATGGTTGCGTTCTTATTACGGTATACCTGCTACTTTATATGGTTTACCCAAAGTTCATAAAGCTGGTATCCCTCTTCGTCCAATTGTAAGTTCTATTGGAACACCGCTTTACAATTTATCGTCATTTTTATCTAGCTTTTTAAATAAATTTGTGGGAAGAACTAAAACATTTGTCAAAAATGCAGAAGATTTAAAAGAAAAATTAAGTGAATATCAACTGGCCGATGACTATATTTTGATTTCTTTAGATGTTGTTTCTTTGTTTACAAACGTGGATAGTAATCTTGTTGTTCAAATTGAAAAACAAAATTGGATGGAAATCAAAAAACTTAACAAGCTAAAATTGACAAAGGTACAATTTATAGAAGCATTAGAATTAGTTTTAAACAATTGTGAATTTACTTATAATCAGGAAGCATATAAACAAATTTTCGGTAGTCCAATGGGATCTCCTGTAAGCCCATCTTGTGCTAATCTAATTATGGAATATGTTGAAAAAACTGTGTTAAAAGATATGACCTTCAAATCACCATTTTTCTTTAGATATGTGGACGACATTCTAACTGCTTGTCCCAAAAACAAAATACAAGATTTTCTAAATAAGTTTAATAATTTTAACAGGAATATACAGTTCACAATTGAAACAGAAAATGATTGCTGCCTACCGTTTTTAGATCTTATCATACATCGTCAAAGTAATGGCAAACTAATTACTGATTGGTTCCATAAGAAAACATGGTCAGGTAGATGCTTGAACTTTAATTCATGGCTACCCTTATCTTATAAGAAAAACACTGTCACCTTAATGGTTAAAAAAATCTTGAGCTTATCTGATCCAAAATTCCATAACAAAAATTTAAATTTACTTTTTGAAACTCTCCAAAAAAATAATTATCCAGAAAACTTTATACGTAAATTAGTAAATCAACAAATTTACAGTAATGAAAACACTGTCTTAGCAAAATCAACATTGATGAACAACAACAAAATTTACATGACTATACCTTATGTCAAAAGTCTTTTCGAACAAATAAAACACTTGTTAAAAAACTTTAATTTCGAAGTTGTAGGAACAGCTAATAATAGTTTATATAACACTATTTTTTCAAAATTAAAAGATAAAATACCTATGAATATTGAATCCAATTTAGTTTATCAAGCTGATTGTGAATGTGGTAAATCTTACATAGGGCAAACACAGCAATATCTAGGAAAACGTATAAAGCAACATCTAAACGACGCAAAAAAAACAAAATAATGAAAATATCAGTGCATTATCCAACCATAAGAAAAGCTGCAGTACAGATCTACCCCTTCAAAATTTCAAAATTTTGGATAAAGAAAAAAATTTAAACAAACGTAGAATTTTGGAAATGATTCGCATCAAACAAAAGAAAAATTGTATAAATATACAAACTGATACGAATTTTCTTCAAAACACTTATGATTTTGTTCTGCAAAACTAAAAAATTTTTTATTTTAAACATTAAACATCATAGAGCTTTTTCTACTTAACATTTTCTAATTTTTTATCATTGTATTATTGTTTTGTATTTTCTTTCATTATTTTTTATATAGTTAGCTTTTTCTTTTTGATTGTAAGTTTTCATAATAAGTTTTTTATTTCATTTGTCAAGTTGTGTTTATTTTTTGTATCAGAATTTTTCATTATATGTATTGTATGTTATCCCTGAAGATGGTTTATTAAAAACCGAAACAATTGTTGGATAAACAATTTTTAAAAATATTGTTTTATTTATTGGCTTTATCCAAAAAAAAATTTATTATTTAATATATAAATATATATATATAGAGCAAATCCACGCGAAAGCGATCACTATTTGCGTTTTTTTGGATTCATAATTTTTAATTTAAATTTCACCATGCTTATTCGGTAGAATATAAAAAAAATTTAGGACGTATTTTTTGGTTGCTCCTCTCTTTCTCCGTTCTCTCCTGGTTCTCTCTTGCATATTCAACAATTATGGCTGCAGGGTCAACTTTTAGAGTTTGTTAAAAACGAACGGCTTAACGGATTTGAACGATTTATATCTCGTTTGGAAGATAATTTAATATACTTTTAATATAAAAATAATTTGAAAAAAAATTTTAGGACAAAGTATGGTCAGAATACTACAGGTAATTTTATTTTTTAAGTTTTTTATCAAAAGGGCCCCATCAAAATTTTTATTTTATTTATTTTTCAAATTTTCAATTTATTTTCTTTTGAACTAAAAATAAAAAAAAGTGTAGTCAGCGAACCGTTTGGCCAGGAAAAATCATTAAAGTTAATTCGATTTTATTTTTCATTACGATTTTATTTATATATACATATATATATATATATATATATATATATAATATATATATATATATATAATATATATAATATATATATATATATATATATATATATATATATATATTATATATATATATATATATATATATATATATATATATATATATATATATATATATATATATATATATAATATATATATATATATATATATGTATATATATATATATATATATATATATATATATATATATATATAATATATATATATATATATATATATATTAATATATATATATATATATATATATCTTTATATATATAATTCTACTGTATGTGTGTATGACTTTGAACTCCTTCTAAACGGCTGGATTGATTTGAATGAAATTTTTTGTGTGCTAAACGGCTGGACCGATTTGAATGAATTTTTTTGTGTGCGTTTGGGTGGCACACAGAATGGTTTAAATTTATAAATGAGCCCGGCAGAGGCGCTGCAGTCGGTATTGTTACTGAACTCCTCCTAAACGGCTGGACCGATTTGAATGAATTTTTTGCTGTGCGTTTGGGTGGCGCCCCGAATGGTTTAAATTTATAAATCAGCCGGCAGAGGCGCTGCAGTCGGTATTGTCACTGAACTCCTCTTAAATGGCTGAACCGATTTGAATGAGTTTTTTTATATGCGTTTGGGTACCGCCATGGATCGTTTAGATTCACAAATCAGCCCGCCAGATAGCGTTGCAGTCGGTATTGTTACCAAACTCCTCTTAAACGGCTTGACCGATTTGAATGATTTTATCGTATGTATTTGGGTGGCACCCTGAATGGTTTAGATTCACAAATCAGCCCTGCAGATGGCGCTGCAGTCGGTATTGTCACTGAACTCCTCCTAACCGGCTGGACCGATTTGAATGAATTTTATGTTTGTGTTTGGGTGACGCCCAGGATGGTTTAGATTCACAAATCAACCCGGCAGATGGCGCTGCTAATTATATTAATCATGCGTGGCTTCGTAAACGAGCTATTTTAGCCGCAAAAAATATCGATGTTGACGCTATTAACTTCAAAATACAACAGTCATTACCCGGCAATGTGATA
>CAVNZG010000352.1:0-50045 GCA_963693315.1 Diogma glabrata
TTATTTATGTCAATATCGCAGTATTTTGAAGGGATTGAATATTTTGATCGAATCGAATCGAATCTAATCATTATATCAATTGTGTGTAATTAATTAATTAAACTAATAGAGAGTGCGTTTTTTTTTTCTATATCGGAGAAATCGGAGCGATAAAATAAAATTTGTATCAGATATATCGTATAATTTTTCCTCCTATAATTAACTGTCAGGTATAAAATATATTCTGAGTTCTTTCTGCCCAAAAAAAAATTATTAGATAAATTTAAATTTTATTAAAAAATTTATTTATATTTGTTTTTATTCGAAAATTTACCTACAATTTTTTAAATATATACTTTAAACGATGACTTCCAGATGGTAAAAAAATATCTGTAATATCTGTAAAAGTTTTTAAAGAAAATATATGATCTGAGATATATCCGAGAATGAAAAAAACACGGAACAGATATATCTGAGAATGCAAAAAAACATAATTTTTTGACGCTTAAGTGTAAAATTAAATTTATATTTTCGAACTAATATTCGAAATAAATTTATATTTTTGAACTATTTTCCATCTGTAGGCGAACACAATAATAACATTATTTTACACTGGTAAAAATGCTATATATAAATACAATATTGTTATTTTTTTTTACACTGTCAAATTTAGCTATGTCGTTTTGTAAGTTTTTAGTAGATGAATTTGTAAATATTATCATTTATACTTACAAGCGTAGAAAAAATAGCGTTTTCTACGCGTGGTAAAAACGATTTTGCGTTCCTGAACTTATTCCACTCGACGCTATCGCATCTCGTGGACAAACCGTCCAGTCACGCAAAAAGAGACGTTTTCACCACTTGTATAAAAATCTACTATTTTTATCTTAAGCGAAATGTGTTCAGAAATTCTGTATTTAGAAGCCAAAAAAATTTCAAATATATTTATAAAGTTATAATAAATCATCCGTTAAACCAAATCCGAAAAAATAAAATGACAAAAAATAAATAAGAATCAAATTAAAAACAACAAATATAAACCATACGCGATTTTAATTTAAAGCATGGCAGAAATATTACATATCATATTTTTTTGTCTTACTAGAAGATAACATTGTTCAACTTAACGGCCGTGAACGAGGCTGTAGTCATAGCCATCTATGTAACATATTCTTTTTTTTTAATATCAATTTATTTTAAAAAAAATTAATATTTATTTTTTATTTTTCAAGAGTCATGCCATTTTCGTATAGATGTATCAGATTATAAACACACTTGTCTAATAAAAATATTTATAACAAAAATATCCCTAACACTTTAACAAAAATCTTAAAAATTTCTTTGACTAGTTTCGATCTAAGATCATCTTCAAAAAGAAAATTTTTTGCAACTCTCAAAGAAATTTTCAAAAAAAGCAATTTTACAACCATAAAACTAAATTATTTAATCAAAAAACATGTACAAAATATCCATGTATATTATCTGTTCTTCGATTCGGAACTATTCGTTTGTGATAAATTCGCGAACGAATTTAAATTTTAGTTCTTAAAATTTTTGATTCAGTTCGCGAACTGAATATTATGAATAGAAGAATCAAATAATTAAATTCGTGAAAGAATCGAAAATAAAATTCGTCCATGATAAATTCGTGTGAGAAAGAATCAAATTTTTCGATTCTCCGTACTCTGCAACAAACTACTGATTACATCAGCTGAAAAGGCCAATGAATTTGCTAATTTATTTTGTTTAACTCATAGCACAAACAATCCTATTGACAAAGAACTCCTAAGCAACGTAGAAAAAACAAATGACAGGACTATCAAGCAGGAATTAAAACTAGAAGGTCATCAGTTGATTAAACCAAAACAAATAGAAATAATATTTAAAAAGCTAAAAAATTCAAAATCTCCAGGCCCTGATAATATTACCAATCAATTGATAAAATATTTACCCCGAAAAGCTATTGTTTACTTAACGTATATTCTCAACGCGTGTCTTAGGATTGGATACTTTCCCAAGACTTGGAAAGTTGCAAAAGTATTACCAATACCAAAAGCATCAAAAGATAAAACAAATATTGAGAATTATCGACCAATAAGTCTCCTTAACGGATTTGGTAAAATTTTTGAAAAAGCGATTCTTACAAGACTAGAAAATTTTATTAATACAAATAACATAATACCTGACGAACAATGTGGTTTCAGAAAAGGACATTCAACCAACCATCAACTCTTACGCATCTGTAGTTTGGCAAAAGAAAACATGAGCAACCAAAAATCAACAGTCCTGATCTGTTTCGACATTGAAAAAGCCTTTGATAAAGTTTGGCATGAGGGGTTGATACACAAACTAATTAAATATAATTTCCCGGTATATCTTATTAAAATAATTAAATCATTTCTCTTAGATAGGGAATTTTATGTAAGCATTGAAGGAGCAAATTCTGAACATAAACCAATACACTGTGGAGTACCTCAAGGCGGAGTACTCTCACCTCTTCTCTACAATATATATACGTCAGATATAAAATCTGTACTTAGTAGAAATATCGAATACGCTCAATTTGCTGACGATACGGCCATTTTTACAGCGGGAAACCACATTGATGATATCCTCCCAGATGTACAAAAAAATATTCAAGACATAACCAAATATTACAAAAAATGGGGCATTAAATTAAACTCATCCAAAACACAAGCAATATACATAACTAGAAAAACAGCTAAGCAAAACCTGCCCAACTCTAACTCATTAAAAATCGAAGGAAATCAAATTGAATGGTCCAATAAAGTTAAATATCTTGGCATTGTAATTGATAAAAGAATTACATTCAAAGAACACTTTAACTATTCAATATCAAAATTTAATACGGTCGTAAAGATTCTATACGGACTATTGAATAGAAAATCAAAACTCTGCTTACACAATAAACGACTAATATTGTAACATATGTATGACTAATCCAATTGACATACATTACATATGTTATTCTCCCAACCAAACTATTCTAAACAATTAAATAAGTCATCAACAACTTAAAAGCCTAGATCTAATTTCTATAAATTCCCACGATATACATGTTATAAGGGAACCCAATTAACTTAAAATAATATTAAAGTTGATGACATCACAAAAATAAACTTGAATAAAATTTAAATAAAATTTGTCGAAATTACTGCTGAACGAGGCAATTATATTTATTTAATATAATATTGACCGATATTAACTTCACATAATAAATCGATTGATAATTGGTTAATCGATTTAATTATGAAAATAAATGTAAATAAATGTAATCTTAAGAGGGGATTATAGCGGGGAAACCCTCTATCAATTCCACTATAAATTAAATGAAAATTGTAACGAAGAATCAATAAACTTATCCGAAAGTTTAAAGTTAAAGTGTTAGTTTTAATTTAAAACCTCTAACGGAAGAAAGTCTGCCCAATAGGCCTCAGTCTACGGGTTTAACATGGTTTATCCAGTTGTAAAGACTTTCTTCCCATCATAAATATTGAGACGAATAAGTGGACGCCGTAGTATAGCAGCTCAACAGATAAGTCCACCATAATATATATGCTTATGCTAAGAAGTATTTTTTTGTATGGAAGTCCTGTCTGGGGAACATGCGCCACAACACACATAAAAAAACTCCAAGTTGTTCAAAACAAATGCTTAAAACTCATATATAATAAACCTCGCGATTACTCCACTAAAAAGTTAGTACGTATGACTGAAGTACCGCTAGTCATAGACCAAATTAAGAAATTAAAGATAAACTTTAAAAATAATTTACGTAATATTAACAATAAAATGGTAGGAACTCTTGTTTCTTCTTCTTTACTAACATAAACTGCTGATAGAATTTATTTGTTTTTATTTTGTTCTGTTTTGTTTTTTCGTAGATGTAGGTTTAGCTTAGTGGATTTAGGTTTAGTCAAAATCAATCACTGTGGTTTTTTGTCAAATATATTTTCCACTAAATTAATACTCATACATGATTAAATTTTTAATAATGTCAAATATTGTTAGACATAAGTTAGTTATTAAAAAAAAATAAGCGTTTTATATAGGAGAAAAGTCGATAAGACTGAACTTCAAGAGAATTGTAACAAAAATTAAAATATTAATAATAAAATAAAACTAAATGTGCAGTAAGTTCCTCATAATATAACACACATGGCCAAACCGCGGCTCGCGAGCCGCATGCGGCTCTTTGAAAGAATAAATGCGGCTCTCGAAAAGAAATGAAAAAATTAAATAATATTTAATAATTCATAAAAATTGTAACAAAATTAGAAGTAATACATATAATTTATAATGCTTTTTAATATAATATGATTTAATACGATCATATTATTACATTTAGGTTCGTCCTGTCGAAGTTACTACTATTGGAGTTTTTTGTGGCTTTGTTTTAGTTTGATACTACTTTACTTCGCGAATCAAGTTTGCAATCCGCTGTTATAAATAAATTTAACTAATTTTATTATTTAAGGTTATACGTTTAACATATTCTAGTGGACTAAAAATAAAATCACCTGTATTTGTTTTCAAATTAATGCACATAAATCTTCCTCAAAATTAAAAGTCTTTCCTTTTGGATTCGTTTGTTTTTCTATGATTATCTTTTTCTGCAATTTTTTTATAAACAATATTTTTGATATTTTATCTTTATGCAATTTGCCGACGTTAAATTTAATGTATCCTTTAATATTCCAATTAAAAAATGAATAAGTTCATAATTAACTAGAATTAAAATACACGTGCAAATCCGACATATGCTACCTCAACAGCTTCTACATCTACGACAGTAAAATATTACCCTTAACCAAAAAAATGAATAATTGACCATAATAATGAAATTAAAAACTTAAGGAAATTGCAAGAAAAAAACGGTGATTTCATTGATTTAATGGAACCTATCAGAAATTTCCTCACTAAAACACTATCTGGAATTAAAGGATGATGAATGGATTAATAACTGTATGTTTTTGACTGATATAATGGAGCATCTGCAATCCCTCAACCTAGCATTACAAGGAAAAGATAAAGTTATTACTGATCTTATTCAAACGATTCTGAGTTTTATTAAAAAAATTCAACTTTTTCAACGAGATTTAACAACAATAGTGTTCAACCACTTTCCTCGTCTGAAGAACAGACTCTCTAAAATTAATGATAACAAACTGAGTGAATACGACAGTAAATTAACAGAATTATTAAAAGACTTTCACTTGCGATTTAATGATCTGAATAATTTAAATTTTTCTCTCAATTTACTTGTAAATCCATTCGAGATTGACATTATTAACGAGGGCTTATCGATTACTTGTTATATTTTGAATGACAGTGTAAAGGAGAAATGGAATTACTAGAGCTACAGGAAGATCACATTCTTAAAATGCATCACAAAGCCACACAATCTCCATATGAGTTTTTCAAACGAGTGTCTCAATCAAAGTACCCCAATTTGAAAAAAGCTGCTGCCAGATTACTGTTCATATTCGGTACAACATATTGTTGTCAATCACTTTTTTCAACAATGAAGTTTATAAAATCAAACCACCGTTCACAACTTACAAATGAGCATTTAACGGAGTTAATTCGTACTGCAATAACAAACTATGAACCAGATTTCAGAAAATTCACGGCCAAGTTACAAACAAACATGCCATCTACCAGCAAGCATGTCATGTAACAAAATTTAAATATGTATTTGTATGGATTTACATATAACCATAAGTACATATTTATTTTTTCAATAAAATAAATATTTCCAAACAACTGATACTTTTGAAATTTTTTATGTTGGCTCTCGTAACGAGAGATTATTGTACTGCGGCTCCACGTGTAGTGAAGCTTGGCCATCTCTGTAATATAATAATAGAAACTCTACTTACAATCAAAAATAGTATGACCTGAGTACCATACATACACGCAATCATAATATTGAAAAAATAATGGTTGAAAAATAAATTAATAATTCACTGATGTGTAAAGAGAAAAAAAATAATTAATTATAAACCGAAGTTTAATTAAATCTTTTTTTTTTAATTAATTTAACAAATATTCGTATTCAACTTTATTCCCAACCTCACCTATATATTATTCAATGATTCAAATGAAAGAAATGAGAAAAAAACACTCCTATGCTTTTTTGTACCCTTCAACAATCAATCTTTATATTAATTTTTAATGCTTCTTTAAGTTATTTTTTTCCGTTCTTGGCTTTTTTATTTGTTAGAATAGGAAGAAGAAAAATTTGAATGCTTTTAATTAAAAGCGAAAAAACTCGTCTATGACGTGTGTATTTTCTTTTAAATTTATTTTATTGTGGTAGCAAGCTAACTCAAAATATTGATTTGAAGCTTGGAAACATTCGTGTAGTTAAAGTGGTTTTTGAAGAGGCTACAAAATGAAGTTTTTAGTGTGACGCTCAAGTGTGAGTATAACTTACTGGGGGCTATCTTTAACTGTATGGACCAAACGTAATCGGTAAGTAGATAGATATTTGTTTTGTAAAAACTGAAATTGAAATCAAATGATAATGGCTGAGTTTGCATTATCTGTAATTTGAGGATCGCTAGTTCTTTCTGGGATATAGACAAAAACTGTACAAATAGTAATATACAAGATTTAATGTAGCGACCTTAGATTTAATGTCTGTTATTATGATTTTTTGTAGTCGAACTTTGATCATAAATTTTTAAAAGATAGAACTCAACCAAATATCTCAAATATTCAAAGTAAGGAAGTTGAATATATTAAATATTAAGGATCAAAGTTCAACTAAAAGTTCATATTGACAGATGTTGGAGTTGCTACATTAAATCATCCCTCATAGTCAATCAAATATCCCCTTTGATCACCGTAGATCAATGTATGTTAGTTATCAACAAACGACAACAAAAATTGTTACAAGGCATTGAATAAAACAGTAATAGGAATGTATGGGTATGACATTTTTTTGAAATCATACATTTTTTAGGTTAAAGTTAGATTAATTTTGATATATTTTAGGATTGTGAAACACTTGTGAGCGAAAATCCGGGTAGCGAAAATCCGAAATTCTACGTCCACGCCGTGCTACCTGGGTAATGCTAACAGAATTAGGTTGGTGTAGTTGAGAGGGGCAGAGTAAATACTGCTTATACTCACTGATTCTGCACCATGGCGAGTCATTGGCGCCACAAAACCAATGCAACTCAAGCGTCTCCATGTTAGGGGCGGCTTGGAGCGGGCGTCTGTCTTGGATCAAGCGGCTCGCTATATAAATGTGTAGAAAGCGTCTGTTCTCCATGTTAGGGGCGCTTTCAGCGGGCGTCTGTCTTGGATCAAGCGGCTCGCTATATAAACGTGTAAAAAGGTTGTTTCTGGTGACCTTAAGATGCAGAACGAACCCATTCACGAAAATTTGGGTTGGGCGAAGGGCTAACACCCCATTTCCGTAAAAAATTATTGTCATGAATTCTGTACACAGGCCTCGGAATATCTCGGATTCATTATTGGAACGACCTCGGAAGCTGTACCCGGACTACGATTTAAAAATAGGAACCTGGAACGTGCTAAGCCTTAGAAGACCAGGAGATCTCCTAAAACTCACCCAACAAGTCGAGAGCTACACACTGGATATAGTGGCGTTACAAGAACTAAGATGGCCAGGCAGTGGTATCCATGAAACAGCGAAAGGATACACTCTGTATTATTGCGGTCATCAAACGGAGGAGAATTTGGAGTTGGCTTTCTTAAACACCGTCGCGTGAATCAGCATGTTATCGACTTCTGCCCAATTAATATGCGGTTATGCACACTGAGAATCCGCACGCAAAAATTCAATGTAACGATCGTCAATGTTCATGCACCTACTGAAGATAAAGCAGATGATATTAAAGACCTGTTCTTCCTAGAACTCAAAGAAGTCATCAATAACATCCCGCGGCACGATATAAAAATCGTGGTAGGTGACTTTAATGCGCAAATTGGTATGATTGCAGAACTTAAAACACATATCGGCTCAAACAGCTTGCATCATACCAGCAACAATAACGGTTTTCGCACAGCCGAGCTGGCTATGATGTATGATCTAGTAATTTCCAGCACTTTCTTCCCTCACAAGAGAATTCACAAGGCAACGTGGAAATCAAATGACGGAAGAACGGCAAATCAAATCGATCACGTCATGATCTCTAAGAGACACTCTACAAGTGTAACTGACGTTCGATCATACAGAGGTGCTGATATGGACACCGATCATATGCTTGTCATCTTTAAGTACAAGTGCAAGTTGTCATCTACATTTAATAGACAAGCAAAAAAGACCGTGCGCTGGAATGTCGAAGCATTTAAACATCCGGAAACATTGAATAGATATCAGGAAATAATAACACAAAACATAGAAGAGCATGACATCTCTTCTGAGATGCCATTAAACATACAAGAAGAATGGCAAACGCTTCAATCAACCATTATAGCCGCAGCACAAACTACAATCGGAAAACGACCACCGAAATCACACAACGAATGGTTTGACGACGAGTGCCGCCAATCCGTTGAAAATAAACAAAAACTGCAAGAAAAATGGTTAACAAGGAACACCCGGAGCTCCCAAGCTGATTATCTATGCGCCAGGAAAGCCTCAGCAAAACTTCTACGTAAAAAGAAACGCGAACACATGAAGAGCTGCATCGAAAACATCAACCAACATGCGGCCAACGGAAATTCAAAAGAGTGCTTTGCCAATGCACGGCATCTGACAAAAGATTTCCACCCAAGATCTACAGCCATCAAAAATGAAAATAATGAACTTACAACAAGTGAACGTGATGTGCTGGCAGTGTGGCGATCCCACTTTCAAGACCTATTGAATAGGACGAACGAAGTTCATCCTATTCGAGCAATTGCTCCATCAACTGAGGAGATTTTTGTCCCTTACCCAGCAATAGAAGAAGTGGAAGCTGCCATTAAAAAACTGAAAAATGGCAAATCACCAGGTTTCGATGGAATTCCCGCAGAACTTCTGAAAAATGGAGGAGCAGCTCTGGTCTCACGTATATACGATCTGATTCTTGCAATCTGGGACCAAGAAGAACTACCTGCTGAATGGAAAACAGCTCTCATTGTTCCGCTACATAAAAAAGGTGACCGCCTAAAGTGTGCGAATTATCGTGGAATCGCACTGTTGAACACTGCATATAAAATACTAGCTAATGTCGTACTTGCTCGACTCATCCCGTTCGCCGAATCTATCATCGGTGACTATCAGTGTGGTTTTCGTCCCAACCGCTCAACCACAGATCAATGTTTTACATTAAGGATGATTCTGGAAAAATGTTGGGAGTACAACATCAGCATTCACCAGCTCTACGTTGATTTCAGGCAAGCATATGGTAGTATCATCCGCGACAACCTCTGGTCCGCACTCATATGCCTTGGTATACCAGAGAAACTTGTTTCTCTGTGCAAACTCACAACATCGGGATCAAATTGTAGAATAGTAATCGAAGGGTCAGTTTCTGATCCTTTCGATATAACATCAGGTGTTCGACAAGGTGATGCACTCGCACCCATACTATTTAATTTGGCGCTGGAGTACGCGATAAGAAAAAGCCGAATTGAGACACAAAACTGCATATATAATAAATCTAGTCAAGTTCTTGGCTACGCAGATGATATTGTGCTTCTCGGACGTAGAACAAGCGATATTAAGGATAGTCTCTCTCAGTTTGAAAGAAATGCTAAACGGCTTGGATTATGCATCAACACCGGCAAAACTAAAGTGTTAACAACATCTAAGAACATACCTCCCGGAAATCTGGATACTGGCGACTATGAAGTGAAACGCGTGGAAAACTTCAAATACCTCGGATCTGTAATAACATCGTCAAATGACATGCAAGCAGATATCAAAGCCCGTGTCTCTGCCGCATACAGAGTTTTCTACGCATACTCAAAACTACTGCGATCAAAACATCTTTCGCGGTCTTGTAAACTCACACTTTACAAAGCACTAATCCGACCTGTGCTTACATTCGGAAGTGAAAGCTGGACACTGACTTCCTCCGATTGTAGAATTCTGTCAACATTCGAGAGGAAAGTCATACGAACAATTTCTGGTTCATGTAAAGTTGCTGAAAATCAGTATAGAATCCGAATGAATCATGAAATCAGACAGATTTTTGGAGGCTGCGATGTAATCGGATTCATTAAATCGAACCGGATTAGATGGTTTGGTCATGTGGAAAGAGCTCCATTGGAAAGAATGATAAAAAAAGTGTCCCAACAACAACCAGCTGGTGTTCGTCGAAGAGGAAGACCTAGACAACGCTGGCGTGATGACATCATCCAAGACCTTCGTGATATAGGATGTCGAAACTGGGGTCAACTGGTCATGGAACGAGATGATTGGAAGCTGGTGGCACAGACGGCAAAATCCCTTCATGGGATGTAAACGCTAGAGAGAGAGAGAGAGAAACACTTGTGAAAATCGATAACTTAGTTTTAGAAATTCATTTACTTTTCTAATATATTATATTTGTGGTGGATTAACTACTACAGATCACTTTAAGCTAATGAAAAAATCGAAAAATGTATAGCTTGCTTAGAACCAATTAGATCTGTTTCAAAAGTAGGTTCGACGATTTGTGGTTGAAGTTTTAGGCTTAGACTGGCTATTGATCCAAAAAAAAACATTTTGCTTCAAACACTCAACAGAAATTAAACGTTATAATTTGCATTTCTGTATATAAAATATATAATTTATAAGCTGAAATTTCTTAGAATAAACAGTGTTTCGACTTTAAAATTAAACTAAGCAAATCTTTACATTGACTAAAAATTATTTAGCAAATTCTCAAACTAAAATCTGAGTTTACAGTGGAATACGATTATACGATTCCAATTCTAACTGTAAAAGTTTACCCACCGGATTTGAAATTTTGTTTCTATGTTTATATTTTTTATGTAAATTATCTGTTGTTTTTATTGAATATAATGTAAACAAGGATTAATGAATTTTAATTATTTCTATCAAAATTCTTAACCATACTAACCTGTAACTTATCCTACAGATAAGTTCTGCATGTGAAAAATAGTATTAAAACCATCCATTAAATGTTGAACTGACAAATGTATTGTAATAGAAAACAATTAAAACACAAATGAATATCACACTACTCCATCATAAATATTTAACATAATCCCAAAACACCATACCATAGTAATCCTACAAATTCCATCAACCTGACTTGAGGGTTAAATATCATATTAATTATTAATTTCTAAAAACTATGAAATTCCAACAAAATAATACAGAAAAATTTGAATCTATTTAGGTTTATACTTACACTGTTGATTTGAAGTCTAACACATACTTTTATTCAAATATAAATTGTCATACACAGTATGACAGTATTAACTGAGAACGATTCGGATATGTTATCACAAAAATGAATTTGGAATCCATACAAAAAAAAATTAGACAGTAATTGTAAATTATTTTGTATTTTGAACTATTTACGGAAATGGAAATATGAGCTATACGAATAACATTTCTTTCAATGATTGATTACGATTTGATTTGAGTTCAAACTCATTTCCACAATAAACTTTTGCTGCTTTCCAAAAATAAAATTTAAATCAAAACTCATTTTTAATTGTTTTAAAAGCTTAAAACACAAAAAAATAAACTTTGCTTATGAAATTTCGATTTCGAGTTCAAAAATAGAAAAACAAAAAACTTTTACAGTAAATGTCAATTTAATGACAAAACAAATTTTCTTCGCTAAACTTTTCTCCAAAATTAATTTTTCATTTGTGTTTATTTTTCATCTTATGTTAAATAAAAGTTTGAAAACTTATTTTTTTGCGAATAAACGATTTATTAAATTTCAAAGTTAATTGCAATCTAAAGAATAAGAAAAGATTTTGAATTTTTAAAATATTGCATTATATTTACTAGTGGAGCTACCCAAATTCAATTTCACCCCACCTGCTACTTTAAAACGATTACCTTACAAGATTTTCATGAAAAATTTTAATTTCTTTTTTATTTATTTGATCGAAAATATTGTGTAAAAGTGAAAAATTTATTTATGAATTGATTATGATTACTATAAGTCAATAAAACGTTTTCATTTTTAAATATTTGTAAGAGAAAATTTTTACGTAATAACAATTAAAATTTTCTTATAAAAATTCAATAAATAGAAAATTATTTCAATTTAAAAACAAAAAACCCTTGTGCTTCAGTTTTCTTGAGGATGCCAAGTTCATGTTTCATTTCGTGTTAATGAACGAGTATTTGGTGTAATTAAAGTAGAACTTAATATTGAGTTTTTTTGATTGCTTTTTTATATTTTTGTTACACCTTAGTCGTGAGGTGGAAAACGTTGACTATATTTTAAACTTTGATCTTAAATAAATCATCGACGAGGATAGTTTTCTCTCATTTGAAATGATCATGTAAAAGTTTTCACCTATTTTCAGTTTACATATGCGAGTTATTTCTATATTTCGGCATTGTCTGTCTTGACCGGACTGTAGTCAAAGGGTAAATTTTTACTTAGCAATAAAGACTCTATTACATTTTTATTGCTTACTCCTTGACAACTTCCCATTACACATGATGGTATACTTCCAAACGAAAGAATAATATATTACCTCCGACTTTTTAGATCAATTGTGAATAATATATCATTAGACACATGTGAAGACTATCTCTATCTTCATAATGGAGAGAATAGAGAAAAAGGGTTAACTAAACCTGAATCTTTAAAACGTTAGTTTTTATCAAATAATTCCAATATTGCTTCAAGTTCAATTTAACTTAGACGTTATTGGCAGCTCTTACAACTTCTTCAGACCGAATCTTGGTAACATAGGCTTAGTTCGGAAAACAATTTTAGTATTATTGATATCTCAAAGAGTTACGGTCGTTATTTATTTATTTTTTTAAACAGCAGCATATATTTCACTTCTTGAATTAGTTGTTTGTTTATTTAGGTCACGTTTGCTTACCAAGAATTTAGTTTTGTTTTATTTTGTTGAAAATGTATTGCAATGATAGAGCAGATTTTACTTTATGCATTTAATTTTTTAGTTCTATCGACTTTTCAATATACAACCACTTCAAAATTTTAGGCAGAACGAAGCATTTATTCTATTCTGAGAAAAGCAATAGATGAACATATTGGTCTCCGCTTGTTGCAAGTTACAAGCATGTAACTTAACGTTCCAATGAATACCATATCATATTGGCTGCTAATAGTTACTAACTATATAACTATTTTTTGGTTATTAAGGTTCCGTTTTTTATAACGAACCCTATTGGTGAGAGAAAAAATAGTTTTTCACATTATTTCGACTATCTCGTAAACTATAAATGCTATATGGACGTGAAATTTGAAATGCGTATAAAATAAACCTGTCCACTCAAGATGACGGAAAAAAATAACTAGTGGGATTAAGGTTGCGCCAAGAACTTCCCGTAAAGGTAAAAGCTAACTATTTGCCAAGACAGCTGGATAAGGTATACTAAGACATCAAAATAAATTTACTGCCTATTTTGAGACTGTAAAGTTAAACAAAATGATTTAATTGCATCATCCAAAAATATGTAATAATTTACATTTAAATAGGATTCCACTTACATATACACAATACATACATACCTACAGACTGCAAACTAAAAGAAGTTGTCAAGGCAATTTCAGGCGGTCTTTAAACGTGAAGATATCATTAAACTATCGATATCAAAAATCATATCATACACAAAAACCTAACATATCACGTCTGTTAAAAAATAATAATTTATTTAATAGACACCGACCACTTTGTATACAAGACAGCCCAAAAACTAATTAGTTCTATCTCATGTAAACTGAAACGTTTAATCAAATATTCATCAAAAATACTTCATAACTTTGTGCTATAATGTTGTAGTCTAGTGCAATTATTCTACTTATTCTAGAAGTAGCATCATTTTCATGGTACAGTTCTTAAAAAAAAACCATTAACGGAAGGTTTCAATAGGTAAACTTTTTACTTTTTGGTATAAGAAATTAAAAACATCCGGAAACATCTAAATCAATTAATTATAGCTGGATTCCAAAGTATAAACCTAATTGGACTATTGACATAAACACTGACTGGACTATTGTGATATTCTTGAAAGAATAAATAATGCTATTTAACCGGAAGTGACAAACCAGAAGTTGCAAAACTACTATAATCATTTTCAAAAAACTTATTCATTAAGTTTCTATAAAATTGAGTGTCAGAACCGAATGTTTAAAGTTAAAAAAGTTTAAAATAATGAGTTTTTCAGGCGACCCTCACTCACTATCCCCTGACCCCATTGTCAAATTTTGAAAATAACTGAGATCTTCGTTATTCAAGTATACCCGGAAGCGTTTGCATTTCATTTTTATACAAAAGTTTCTTTAAGATCTCATGAGTTTTCGTAACGAAAATAACACGGAGTTTTATCACATTTTCTTAAACAACTCAAAAATTAAGATATAACAATTGTTTATACCAATGTCATTATAAATGGCTGACAAACAATATGGAAGGTCAATGACCTTGATATCATTATTTATTCTCATGATATTTGCAAGAGATGATTTTCTGTTTTTTGCAAACCACCAAAAAACATATGCTTTCCGTAGAAAAAGACTGTGCTCTAAGTTACACTACGATACATCGATCGTGACCATTCCCGTTGAAATCAAGCCATCTGTTGTTGAGAAAGCGTTGGACAAAATTTGGTCCACATATAGCAATAGACACACACATACTGACTTCCAGGTAAAAATAGTCTAAACAGCTTCAGGAGGTCATGAAACATAAAGATATCTTAAAAATTCCGACTTCGAAAATCGAACCGAAAACAATGACTTCCCATATCGAGAAGTTTAAAAGTTGTTTTGGTTTGTTTTACAGGGCTACGGTTTGCGGTCTTTGATGAAAACATATTTTTTATAGAGTCAATTGACTACGATATGATACCCTACTTAAGCAATATATCAGATATTCCTTAAAAATCTATTTTGGAATTTTGCACGCCGCCCTTTTTTGAATAATTTTAGTAAGTAATGGCCTTTTTTTTATGATTTCTTTCCCCGATTAGCTCCGAGCCTAATTGATCGAAAATATATTTGGAATGATAAAAAATTAGTAAGTTTTCAATGAAAAATATATAAAAGTGTCACATACTAATAATTATAATTATTAAGAGGGTGGAAATGGAAAGGGCTAAAAACACTATTTAAACCCCGATCAAGTTGAGTATAATATGAAAGATCAAGTTATTTAAAAACATTGCATTTTTTTTCTTAGAATTTTGCGATGAACAGTTTTTGAGCTACTGTCAAAATTAATAAATAAGCTTTTGTATAAATATAATTAATTAATTGTAATTTGACATTAACAATATTGTTCTTGTCAGATTAACAATATAGTGTAGATTTTTGCACTATTTTGGTATTTAGGAATACGAATTTTGCAATATTGTGTAAATTGACCATATTGTGATTACATTTATGCGTTCGACAAATCAGCCCAACAGGTGCAACAATTGGACCCAACAGGAAGACGACCACAAAAATATGCATACAAACTCGTTTCTTAATTTTAAATGATTCTTGCTTGATTAAATAAAGCATCTTAATACGGTTACTTCTTGCTTATTTTAAATTTATTCTTAGTTCGGTTATAGAAAAAGTATAGAGTAAAACTAGAACAGAATGATAATATTTACTCATATTAATTTAAACAACTTGCTACGCTCGTGTATTAAGCCTTTATACTCGTATATATTCATATCTTTCTGTGTTTGTCATACAATATACTATTCATTAATATTCATTAAGTAAATTACGATTTACGTACTCTAGTAGGAAAGTAATAATGTCTCAGCAAATCTCTTTTCAATGAAAAGCCTTCAAAAAGATTTTTTTGAACTCAACACGAAACGCATACGGTTAGAAATTTCCTCCCATCCACATAATTCACAATACACGGATAAATCGTTTATCGTTTTGGTACTTTAAATAATAATAATCGTCTGTATATTTAGAAAAAATGTTATGACGCAATTAAAACTTTAAATCGAAATAACCCGGTCGCAGCACAACGATAAAACGTCAAATGAACATTTTCTCCGTTGTACCACTTTGAAGTATTAAGTTGACATAACTGTTTTTGAGCATCCATGGTTAATCTTCATTCAATTATATGCCGAAGCAATAAAAATATGCAGTTCCTATAGATGGTGTGATTTTTTTTTTTGTAGTATGAATTTGGAGTATTTTTGCACTTGAAAATTCTTTGCGACGCCATTTAAATAAATTTGACGTTACAATTGACTATTTTAGAATAATTCTTAACTGATGTTTACTGATGTTTAAAAACGACAGATTTTATAATATACTAGGGGGTATCCCGCGGGCTTCGCCCATATAGCTCAAAATGTCAAAATCCATAAGAAATATTGGATTTTATTCAGTGAGAAAAAAAAAATCAAAATTTGTAAACTGGTGTAACCAGTGGTGTATTATCAAAATAACAAGTGCGTTACGTTAAGTTAGGATGTGCGTACCGTTAAGTCATTTACATTTAAGTCATTTACATGTACTTTAAAGTTGAGTTTTATTGAATTAGAGTTGAACTCAGCGAATTTGATAGTGTTATTTCTATTTCATTTTAGTGATCGCGGTCGCAGTAAAAATTTCGACTAATATATTTAGAGATACACCACTAGTAATTGAGTTCGAAGTTTAATACAAATTTATTTCATAGGGTTTTTTTGTGAATATTTTCATTTTTAACTCAAGAAATTAATGAAATCATTCGAATTTTTCAATTCGAAATTATATTTTGTTTTTTTCTCAGAGAAAAACTCCAATTTTCTCTTATACGTATTTCGATTGGATTCGAACCTATACCTCCAACAACGGCTATCCAACTACGCAAACGAAGCGAAGGTATTTTAAAGTTGAAATTTCGTTATTATTTATATATTTAAACTGAGTTTAAGGAGGCATCATGGTTGATATGAGTGAAATGCAATTATTTTTTATGAAATGATAAATTATTATTATATGCTTAGATGGAATTTCATTTTTATATTGTATTATTTTTTTGAGACTATATTAAAGATTGTTTAAAGGTTTAAAAATATTTTATACATTTAATTTATTAGAATAAACTGAAATTTATTTTTAGAGTTATTTCGTTTGGTCAGTTACAATTATGAAAACCATCTTTTGGTTATTAAAACCATCTTTTAATTAATAAGATACAAATGAGCGAGAAATGAAAACAATGTACTCTGAATATTTTTTTTACAACAGAACACAAACTAACACAAACTGTTGATGCAAAATAAGAAACCGTACGCCAGTGCCATAAAATATAAATGATAATCAAAATAATAACACGGTTTTTTGTTTGGCTCCAAGTTCAACATCGCTGTTGCTAATAACACAAATGCATGTTTATTACTTAACAAACGTCCAACGTTTATAACATTGATAAACTCGTTGATTATTTAATGAAATAAATAATTGGTCCAATGAACAACGGTTAATTAGTTAATAAACAAAATTTTAACAATAATTAATAATTTTTTATTGAATAATAATTGAAATAATTGATACAATAATAGTTAGTAATCAGTAGAATGGAAATAACGAAATGGAATTACAAATAAATATATATTACTTAACAATCGAATTTTTTAAAATACGCAACATCTGCAAATCTGTGATGATAATTTTTTTTGTTTTATTTACCAATTATGCTTTCTAGCTGTTTTTGGGTTGGAGTATACAAAACGCCGATCCGAAACATCCATTTGAAAACTTGGCTGATTTAGAAAATAGATTTCAATCAAAAGAGTTATAACCTATAACTTAAATCTGTATATATTTATTCATTTATTGTTTTTTGTCAACAATTTTTTTTAGCCAAATAGCATTATCTCCGGCCAATGTGTTTGTTGAGGTGTTTTGCGTGCCTTTTAGAACGTTAACGATCTTTCGAGATTAAGCCACGTTTAGTTAAAAATGGTAAAAATCGATTTTCTCGATGAAAATTTGGCTAAAATTTCATTTTTCATGCTTAGTGTTGGCGATATAATGCCATTTGAACGTTATATTATTCTCAAAATAAAGAGCAATAATTGAAGACATAGGAGCAAAAACTTTGAAGCGAATTGGAGGCATGCCCAATTTTCAAAACTGTTGGCTAATAAGAAAACAGGAAAAATTAATTGCTTATTAAAATTATTTTATGTTGTATGTTGTCTTAAATTTTTACGATTTAGGGCTTAAAATAGTAATCTAACGCCCTCTTACTACGGTAGGAAAACATTCAGAAAAATACAAAACTACTTTTATTGTTTGTAGCCAATTTGTAATTTTTTAATTTATTTATTAATTATTAACCTTAGGTTTCGAACAAATTTCTTGTTCATTTTCAAAGGCTTTCAAATTTACAAAAAAATTAAATGAAATGAAAAAACAAACATTATTATAAACTGAAGGTTGTAAAAAGGTGATTTGGTGAAAAATAAAAAAAAAATGTTTAAAATTAATTTTATAAAATAATATTATCATATAATGATTCCAAATATTTGGTGTCGTCTTGTTTGTTTAAATTTCTACACTTTTTAATTTGGATCATTTCTAAAATACTTCTTTTACGATAATTTGGTTCTTTTGAGATTATTTTAACAGTATTCATGCTTTTTTGGTGATTCGTATCTTTTAAGTGATTTGATAAAGTACTTTTATTTTGATTAATATTGTTTTTCTTTGCATCATAAATGTGTTGATTAACTCTTTTGTGAATATATTGTTTGGTTTGACCAATATAACTTTCTCCACCATCACAAGAAACTTTATAAACAACATTTGTTTCAAACTTTGTTGGGATGCGGTCTTTTAATTTTGTGAATAATAAGATTCTTAAACTACGATGACTTCTACCAACTACTTTGACGTTATATTTGGACATCATGTGTTTTTTTTGATCATATAATTTTTTAATGTATGGAATTGATGTAAATTTTGTGGTTTCTTCAACTGGTTGTGGTAGCTGACTGTTATGTATAAATTTATTGTACGTTTTTTTAAAACAAAAATCTATTAATTTAACTGGATATCCATTTAATTGTAGTATATTTGTTAATAATTTAAAATTTTGAAAATGGAATATCTGACATTTGAATGTATCTGACAATTTGAAATTTTTTTCAGCTAGTAAACTAACTGTATTTTTTTTAAACGACAACGGTAGCCACGAATTAAAATTTAAATATCTTCCAGACCAATTTTCTTTATGGAACCAATCAAAACTCGAAGATCCATCACCATTATGATGTAAAATAACGTCAAGAAATGATATTTTACAGTTTTTTTCGATTTCAATCGTGAATTTTATGTGATTATTAAAAGTATTAAATTTCGTTAAAAAATTATCAATTTGATCACGAGGCACAGCTGCTATGATGTCATCAACAAATCGATAAAAAAATAGAATATCAAAATGAATACCTTTTAAAACCTCAGTTTCAACATACTCTATTACTAAATTAGCTGCTGACGGACTAATAGGAGAGCCAAGAGGAGATCCAAAAATTTGCTTATAATGAATATTATTAAAACTGAATTCACAGTTATTCATCACTAATTTGACAGCTTCTATGTATTGTATTTGAGTTAGTTTTATGTTTGAATTCCTTTTGATGTCCTTCCAACGATTTTTATACATCGTATAACCAAATTTGTATCTATAGTCGTAAAAAGTGACACATCTAGAGAAATAATAACATAATTTTCTGGTAAAATAATATTCTTAACTTTATTTTTAAATTCTTCAGAATTTTTTATAGAAGAATACGAGTAACCAACAGTATTATTTAAAGTTGTGGAAAGATATGCTGATAAGTTGTATTTATTGAGGGAGTATTTATTGAGTTAACAATTGGTCGTAAAGGTATATTAACCTTGTGTATTTTGGGTAATCCATAAATACGTGCATAGTACCCATTATAGTTACGTAAAGACTTTCCTAAAATAATATAAATCCTATTTTCATTTTCCCATTTCATTTAATTTTGTCTGAATTTGTAAAGTTGTTGAATTCTGTATTACTTGGTATGTTGTAGTATCTTGAAGAATAGTTTCCATCTTTTGATTGTAATCTGTTTTGTTTAGGATTACAGTAGCATTGCCTTTATCTGCGTTTGTAACTACAATATCAGGATTATCTTTTACAAACCTTTTTGTATAATTTACATTTTTTCTTAATCGAAGTTCATCAGTTGTTAAAAACTGTCGATTATTTAAATTATGTTTAAAGTTAGTTAGAATATTGACAAAACGATTTCGAGCTTCAGTTTTTAAGGCTGTGTCTTCAAAATTAAAATCACTTATCACACAAAATCAATGTCACTTATCATAATATCATAAGAAATATCGAAATATAAGAAATATCGTTAATTACAGGTGGACAAAATTTATCACCTAAACTCAAAATAGTTTTTACATTTTGTGGAATGATAACATCGGATAAATTTAATAACCATTTTTCGATGTGAATACCAGTATCGATAGGACTTTCATTAATATCGTTACTTAGAATGTTATTATTTTGTTTATATATTTTTGATTTGATTGAAATATAGTTTATATATTTTTAATTTGATTGAAATATAAGTTATAAAGAATTTTTGTATAATAATAAGCCAAATAAAACTTTGTATATATATTCAGAAAAATAATTAATTTTTATTTCTAATACGAAAAGGAAGCTTCAAATTTCAAGCAAAAATTAAATTTTTGAGTATTTAAAAGAAATTAATATTAATTTCGATTTAGGAGTGAGAACGATATTTTTTATTTTCACTTCTGTGTTTAGGAATATTGTATTTTAGTTTTTTTTATGTTATTCGTTCAAAAAGAACTGCCTAATAAATTATTTTTCTGAATGTTTTGTTTAATTATGCAAGTTTTTTTTCAAATAAATAAAAAGGGAAGAAAAACACTAGTTTTCTACACTGAATGTTTGAAAGAAAATAAAAGCAAGTTCGAATGAAAAGGAGTGAAATCAAAAAAATTGAATTTTACTCTTGCGAATGTTAAAAATATAACATTTAAAATTTGTGAATACCATTATGTGGAGCAAAAGAAACGAAACTTTGGTAATAAATATAATGAAAAAAATGAAGAGAAATGTAATAAACGTAAGAAACTCACGCTCCAGTAAACTTTTCTGCGGACTTTTAATGGTCCGCGGACCAGCGGTTGGGAAATACTGCACTAGTGTGTTTTAAATTATAAACAAATAAGTATTACAAATAAGTATTGACCCATTGTCATGAAAAACCCATCGCAACCCTTGTCATGAAAAACCTAACAAATTTCAACACATGAAAAACTTGAGCATAATAATTATGCTCAAGTTTGAATTGAAATATAAAGTAACATTTGAAAATTTTTCAAATTTTTTCAACTTTTCATAACTTTTTTAAAACGACTTAACAATATTTTCTTAAAAATCTTTCCACAGAATACTTTATTATAAAACAACAGTTAAAAAGCAATAATACAACCACGGTAACAGTTTATGAAAATATAATAATCGTATAATATCATGATAACAAATAATAATGAGCCCCACCAGCTATTAGTACAATAATTATTTTAACGCGATTATGTATACTTTGATCGATTATGTATACTTTGATATCAGCTACAAAAAACATCAAAAATGTAAATTTTAGTTCGTGAAAAAGGTGCAGTTTAAAGTTTAATAGTCAAAACTATATGTTCAGTACAAAAAGAAGTGATATCCTGTGTCAAGTAGAAACGAGTGTAAAACAAATTATTTCCAAATAATTAGGTGTTCTACATGTTTGAAATACTTACTTTGCCACTCGGATTAGAGATTAGAATTAGAAGCAACTTCAACTAACTAGGTATTAAAACAAAAGTTTCTAGTAAAAATAAAAGTACAAAATAATATTTATTTAGTTATTTATATTCGAATGCAAATGTGGAATGCGATATTTAAACGATCGACTGAATCGAGAGAAGTGCAGAACCATCACGAAACCTCAGTGACAGTTAAGACTTTTATTTAATGTGAAATATTATATACAAAATGAAAATTCTATAAAAGAAATGCAAGCTAATTTATTAGTTAGTATTTTATATTGCAGACCCTAGTTTGTAGATTAAGAACATGTTGTTTGAACAGAATTTCATTAAAGTTATAATCTGTTAGTCCTGAGGTTTCGTGATGGTTCCGCACTTCTCTCGATTCTGTCGACCGTATAAATATCGCATTCCACATTTGCATTCGAATATAAATAAATAAATATTATTTTGTATTTTTACTTTTACTAGAAACTTTTGTTTTAATACCTAGTTAGTTGAAGTTGTTTCTAATTCTAATCTCTAATCCGAGTGACAAAGTAAGTATTTAAAACATGTAGAACACCTAATTATTTGGAAATAATTTGTTTTACACTCGTTTCTACTTGATATCACTTCTTTTTGTACTGAACAGATAGTTTTGACTATTAGACTTTGAACTGTACCTTTTTCACGAACTAAAATTTACATTTTTGATGTTTTTTGTTACTAATGTCACGAGTTTTTGTAGTAAATAATAAATTTTATGAGCTTGGATTATAATGAAATAAATAATAAAAGTATACCAACTTTAACGATGGATTGAATTATTTCCAATTTTTCTGCGCTCATAAAAACAACGTACCCAATAATCCGCAAGATATATAATTTGGGCTAAAGATTTATCTAGGGGTGTGGGTTTGTTGGGTGAACCTCGCATATTGGCACCAAATATTTTGAGGAGTATACTAGAATTGCTTAAACATATAATGTAAAACCAAAATATAAGTCGCGTCATGTTTGCTATTTGGTCCAGAATTTACAATAATTTGTTTATCGCCTTCAGATGAACTTTCGATATTAAACATGGCTTAGAACTATAAAAAAAATGTAAGTAACCGATTTAGTTCAAGTATCATTGCTTTAATATTAATTTCAAATTTCTTTAATATTAAGATTAATTTCAATGTGATTTTTCAGTATACAAATACTGAATTTATATAGTCTCACTTTTGTTTTATTTAACTAGAAACTATTTTTAATAAAACTATTTTTGAATTAAAAATAATTTTGTAATTTCATATTTCAAAATAAGATTCAACAAACGTTTAACCACTTGTTACGGTGAAAATGTTTGTTTATTTGTATCTGCAAATCGACTAAAACTATGCAATTTGCTGTCCTACTTGAAAAAATTTTGACAGCTATAAAAGTTGATCATTAGAAAAAGTATTTGCGTACCCGGGAACATTGTTAGGGACAAAAGCGTTAAATAGCATACGCGGTGTTGTTGTAGGGGTCTAGTGATCGGCACTTTACGGTTCAGTTTTTAATTTCATTTAAATTAGATCGATAAATACATATAATACATAAATACATATACAGCAAAAAGCTATATAATAATGTTTTTATGACAACTTTCTTAAATGTTTCTTAGTCAAGACCAGAATCATCATAGTAAAATTTCATTAAATGATATTTTTGAAAAATATAAAACGAACACACCAACCATAATTTCTATAATTTAAAATTTCTAGAAAAAGTGATTGCATACTCTGAATTATTGTTTGGGACAAAGGTTTTAAATAATACACTCCAATATTTTGTTGTCTAACCATTGGCACATTACGGTATAGATTTTCAAACGAATTTAATTTAAATTGAATCCCGAAAATTTTTGGGAAATATTCAGTCAATCGCAGTAAAACAAAATATAATACTGTTTTTATGACAACCTACACACCTAAACCTTAATAGATTTCTTTTTAAAAAAAATTGTTTTGCTAAAACCTTTTACGCAGAATCAGAGTAAAATTTTAGAAAAAAATATTGCAATCCAAGAAAAAAAATTATTTGGAACAAATTCACTAGATAATATACCCCGCTCTTATTTAAAACACATATTTCACCCTACAAATGTCCAAAAATAAATGTCCATACGCATTAAAAGAACAAATTATAATATGTAATGTTTTTATGTCACACTACAAACCAAATACATTCCCTTTTAAAATTGGTCTTAACTCTTAGCTAATTTGCTTTAGCTTTTTTATTGCAAAATCAGAGTAAAATTAAATGATAATAAAGTCTTTACTTTTTATGACAGTTTCCTTTCTAATTTTTTTTTTTTAACAACAGAATCAGAGTAAAATTGACATTTGTTGATTTTTTTTTAATTGTAAAAAGCGTTCAATAGATGAATCCACAGACAGTATAAAACTTATTCGTCTTAAAAATTATTTTATCATTAGTTTCTCAAAACTCAAAACTTTTTTCAAAATGTTATATTTTAACAAATTTTGTTTACAGTCATGTGTATTAAATTCATTTCATATTAATCTTTAAAGGTGAGTTTATGTTAAACGAGTCGCCATAAGCTTATATTATATGGAAAACATTAGATCAAAACCTTTTTTTGAGTTTATGTCTACTAGGTTCAGCGTAAATAAGCAAAAGTGGTATTCGCTATTTTTTTTCACGAACAGCGATCTACCGCATCGCTTTGATTCTAAAGCAAACTAGTTTATTTCTATTTACAAAAGATTAAATTATAATGTTTTTATTTTTAAAAAAAGTGTCTAAGCTATTTACATTTTAAACTTACAATAGATGGCTTAAAAAAAAAATCAGTTAATGGAAATCGCTTTGATCTTAATAAATATTCTTATGAAATTTCATTTTTCAATAATCGTTTTCAAAATTTTATATGTTTTAATTAATTTTGTATACGGTTTATTGTACAAAATCTATTTCAAATTAAAATTTAAAGGTGAGTTTATGTTACAAAACTCGTCATAAGTTCATATATGTTAAACAACATTAAATCAAATCATTTTTTTGAGGTTATGTCTACTAGGTTCAGCGTAAATAAGCAAAAGTTTTTTTGACGAGCAAAATTTTTTTTCACGAACAGCGATCTACCGCATCGCTTTGATAACATTTTCCCGTAAAAAATTTTTTCCGATAAGCTCATATACCTTTATTCTGGTGAATGTTAATGTCATTCTGTACTCGTATATAATTATTACCGTTTATATATGTTGTCGTTAAATAATACCATTTCCTATCTAAGATGAAAACATTTTTCATATGTAAATATGTCTCACTCGACGCCAGCAGCCAAATTCAGTAATTGTGAAGCGGTGAAGTGATAAGTTTTTTAATGAAAAGAAACGAAGAAATTTTTATCACTTCACCGCTTCACAGTTACAGAATTTGGCTGCAGCACGTCTCATTTACAAATAAACAAATGCTCTTTTCCCATACGAAGCCATACGTTAGGCTTTCATTATTAAAAAAACTCAATCTAATATCCTCTATTATGGTCAGCTATTCACACAACAAAAATATGGTTTAATCCGTTTAATGTTATTTTTTATGATCCTAAAATATTCTAAACTTTTAATTAAATAAAATTCTCGCTGTAAAATAATTCGTTTTATCAGGGTGCAAGTGTCCCGTTGATAAGAAACAAAAAAGAATTAAATCCGTACTGAAGCGGTGAAGTGATAAGTTTTTTAATGAAAAGAAACGAAGAAAATTTTATCACTTCACCGCTTCACAGTTACAGAATTTGGCTGCAGCACGTCTCATTTACAAATAAACAAATGCTCTTTTCCCATACGAAGCCATACGTTAGGCTTTCATTATTAAAAAAACTCAATCTAATATCCTCTATTATGGTCAGCTATTCACACAACAAAAATATGGTTTAATCCGTTTAATGTTATTTTTTATGATCCTAAAATATTCTAAACTTTTAATTAAATAAAATTCTCGCTGTAAAATAATTCGTTTTATCAGGGTGCAAGTGTCCCGTTGATAAGAAACAAAAAAGAATTAAATCCGTACTGAAGCGGTGAAGTGAAAAGTTTTTTAATGAAAAGAAACGAAGAAAATTTTATCACTTCACCGCTTCACAGTTACAGAATTTGGCTGCAGCACGTCTCATTTACAAATAAACAAATGCTCTTTTCCCATACGAAGCCATACGTTAGGCTTTCATTATTAAAAAAACTCAATCTAATATCCTCTATTATGGTCAGCTATTCACACAACAAAAATATGGTTTAATCCGTTTAATGTTATTTTTTATGATCCTAAAATATTCTAAACTTTTAATTAAATAAAATTCTCGCTGTAAAATAATTCGTTTTATCAGGGTGCAAGTGTCCCGTTGATAAGAAACAAAAAAGAATTAAATCCTTACTTAAAACTTCGGAAAAAATTGTTTCTTTTATCCCAAGTATAAAAACAAACAAAAGATTGAAATTTTTCTTTAAAATAACGTTCACAGTTATAACAAAAAAAAAATACTTAAATATTCTTTCTTATTAAATTTTAGTGGAATTAGTTTTATTTAAATCCCTCGTTTATCATTCTTATATTCTGTGGTTTTGTTCTTATTGTTTAAGAGAAGGTTATATTCTTGAATCAAATTCCTACAATTTATCTAGCATATACACAAATAATAACAAAAAAAGAGTTAGGATTATTTTATGTAAATAATACGATTATGTAATATATACAAGAAATTTGTCTTATGCAAAACATATAAGAAAGAGTATTTTTTATGGTAATAATGAGATGATGGAATTGAACTAAAGAACTTTTCTAAGCGTGAAATATTATATGTTTGTTATATTATTATTTTAAATTAGCTAAAATTTGTTTTTATTATTTCATTGGTATTTTTTCGCTTTCTACAATATTTTGATGAAATTAAAACTGTTATGGTTGCAGATTTATTTAAATTCATGAAAAATATGAAAAATTAGGTTAAGTTTTTTGTTTGGTTAATGGTCTTACATCATAAAATCAATTATTTGTTCGTTCCTCATCGTATATTTGCTCTAATTTTATGTATTTATTAGTCACAATGACCAAACAATTTTATATATTTTTATAAATTAATTAATGGTTTTGCTTTTATGTATATCAGACAAATTTTGAAAAAATTTCGATTTTGAGAGGAATAAAATTGTGAGGGAATTTGAGAAATTTAATGGAATTAAATAAATGCAATTTTTTTCAATAAAATTTGAATTCGTTTGAATAGTGGACAGAAAAACGGGCGGGTACTAAAAAATTTCAAAGTTCTTGTAGGGCGTCTTTTAAAAATTTTATGATGGATTGTTCATTAGTTTAGTAAGTCATTAAGAGCAAAAGATGTTTGTTATTTGGGGTTTTATTTTTCCAGAAATGTAACTTTGTTGGTGGATGATGAATTGATTCTTCGAGTGGTAAATGAATTAATTTGAACTCTGTATATTCGTGTTCAATTTCCAAAGAACTAAAAGCTACTTTTCATAAAAAAAATAAAATAACTCCCGCCTTTCAATAAAAAGGTATCAATTAAATTAATACCTAAACTTAACCTAAAATAACTTTGAATCGGTGGAATTAATACTTTTAATTGAGTAAAATAAAATGAAAAAAATTTTAAACGATAGAAATTTCTGTAAAAAACTTCTTTACAATACAAATGAACATACAATAAATAATACGATCTGTTTAACACTCATTTTTGGGGAGGGAGGAGAAATAAAGAGTTTTTACTCAGTAGAAAATAGTTTAATTTGAAAGAAATCCTAAAATAAGTGTCAATACAATTTAGTTTTGTGACGCACAGTATTTAAATTATTGTCAGAGACGAGCTTTTTCTAGGACGTAGGTCGTCGTTAGTTCAGAACTTACTTGAGACCAGATTTGAAGAATTTGAAAATTATAAAGATATTATACACAAATTGAAAAAAATTTGAACGTATAATATTTGAAAAACTTTGAAAACTGTAGAGTTCGTGATTAAATATTTTGTCTTCAATAAAAATTCGTTCAGTCTCGACTTATTATAACACGAATCGAATCGACTATTAATATAACAAGAAAAAGTTTGATTTAATTTTATGTTTAAACATATGCTTTAATGGTCTACTATTAAAAAATTGTTAATGAAAACAACAAAACTAAATTGAGTTATTAGTCAAATTGAAACGTAAAATTATTTCAAAACTGTTTTTGCACATTGACGGATCCTTTTCAAAGTAAATTACATCCACATTTGACGGGATTTTGTTTTTAGTTTTGATATAAGAAAGAATGAATTTAAGATCAGAAAAGTCCGTATCTGAGACACCACATATAAAAGACCTTGCGAAAACCTCTCTAAATTGTTAATAAATTCAATAAAATTATTATTAAAGATTATTCAGTGAATCTTGCTAAATTGTTTATACAAATAATATGTAAGTTTTGAGTTGAAGAAAGCCATATGTAAAATATGGAGGGGCTGAAATCTCACAGCTCTGAGATATCAAGACTTCGGTCTGGGTAAAGGATTTTGATATAGTTTTCGGCAAAAAACTTTTATGAGGACATGGTTTTTAGTTTTGGGCAGCGATGTATATCAAACATAACTCTTTGTTAAAGTACAAGTATTTTTTATCTCTGTTTAAAAATTTATTACAAAACTAACACGAAACATCAATACGTTGCCGGAAAATTATAATCAAAATTCCAAAAATATTGTTAAATTAAACAAAATCAAACTTTTTCAAAATTCCAAAAATATTCCAAAAATTAGAATAAAATCAAATATTTAAATTTTTTCTAAATTCCAATAATATTTCAAAAATTCTTAAAAATTCAAACTTTTCCAAAATTCTAAAAATATTTCAAAAATTATTACTAAATCAAATATTGAAAATTTTTTCAAAATTCCAAAAATTATAATAATATCAAAAATTAAAAATTTTTCAAAATTCTAAAAATATTCTAAAAATTCTTACAAAATCAAAAATTAAAACTTTTGCCGAAATTCTAAAAATATTGCAAAAATTATTACAAAATCAAAAATACAAACTTTTTCAAAATTCCAAAAATATTTAAAAAACTATAACAAATTCAAAAATTTCCATGTCCAATTTTATTTTAAATTACATTTACGTCATAAAAACAGCTACATTTTTTTTCCCAAGAAATTGGCTAAAAAATAAATGAAATCATTTTTTGACACACTTGAAATTATTTTTTGACAAACTTATAATGCCATAGTTCTCAATAATAATAATAAAATTTCATTTCAAACAAACAATTTTATTTTTTTCCAAAAATTGGGTAAAAAACTAAATAAAAATCTTTTGACACACTTGACATTATTTTTTGACAAACTTATAATGCCATAGTTCTCAATAATAATAATAAAATTTCATTTCAAACAAACAATTTTATTTTTTTCCAAAAATTTGGTAAATAAATAAATAAAAATCCTTCTTTTGACAAACTTGAAAACATTTTTTTGACAAACATATAATGCCATAATTCTCAATAATAATAATAAAACTTCATTTCAAACAAACAATTTTATTTTTTTCCAAAAAATTCCGTAAAAAAATAAATAAAAATCTTTCTTTTGACACACTTGACAACATTTTTTTGACAAACTTATAATACAATAATCTAGTTTTTGATCTCACATACCGATCCCGACCATCAAGATTTCTCCAAATTTAATGTTCCTACTCGTAATCACTTAAAATGAACGTTTTTTAAGCCAAAAATATGAAAATTTGCTATTTTTGACACACATAATGATTTATTTGACACACTTCCGGTACAGTTACCGAACACAGCGTCCTTTCGGATCTGTCCCTTGAGTATACCTATTTTTAGAAAAAAATTTTGAAATCCCATTAACGGTTTTCCCTGCAGCGTAGGTAATGACGGCCGGCCGGACGGCCGGCAGACAGACATACATTTTTTTTTTGCTTTTTTAGAATCAGTAGGTCCTAAAACGTCGAGAAATGCCAAAAAAAGTGGGGGTAAGAATTTCACTTTTGGCTCATGAATGTAATACTTAGGTCTTTCAGACCGAAGTAATAGTGCGTTACATGTGTAAGCTGACTGACTAAACAATGTACTACAATTTATCAATGTAAACAATGTTTTCTCTCTTATGCTGGAGTTTCAAGTTGACACTTTAAACAGCTATATATATACTTAGGCATATATCAACTACAATCGCAAAACGAGTAAAATCGTGCAATGGATTGCTTTTATTCCCACCCTACTTTGTAAATTTCATTAAACATTTTGCTGGTTTTTAATGTAGCGATTTTGTTAAAACCAAATTTTGTTGAAATTTCAACGTAGCGATATTGTTAATATAAAATTTGTAAGTTTGATCAACGACAAAATATATATTTTGTTAGTTATTTTATTTATCGAAACATTTAATTAATTTAAAATAATCGGTCGGTTAAAATAATAATTAAATAATAATCGGTCAAACTATATGAATTTCTTTTCTTAATATGAAAGTGCCAACTTTATCCCAAAACGTGTTAAAATATAAAAAAGAGTTTGTTTTGTTCTAAAGATATCAATTTTTAAAAATGTGCAATTCAGGTCTAAAGTTTTAGTTGTAAACTATATCTTAATATTTTTAACAGTCAAAGCAAAAAATGTTTGTGAATATTACCAGTTGTAGAGAAAATTGGACTTTAAACGAAAAATATAACATAAAACCGGAATCTATTGAATCTACGACAAACAAAACTTATCTGGAAATCTCTTATTCTCATACAAAAATTTGAAAAAACTTAATGTTAAATTAATATCAAAAAATATTTGAATGGAAAACAAACACAAAAATTTTATAAATTAAAGTACAAAAAGCTTACATTGAATGATCATTGGTTGATCCGCTGTACATTGATAGCATCATCCTGAAAATCCACTAATAACTCGCCATATGAAACATAGTTAGATAAACGACTGGATTCTGCACTAGGTTAAAAAAAATTGGTGAAAATAATTCTGATTCTCGCAGCAAACCGCTTGTGTTATTTTGTTATTCCATTGCAAAACACTTTATTAGATTCCATTCATATTTCTCATTGAACACTTTAGACTTCTATTAATGCACTTAATTCGAATTTTTATTTGAAAACCTTCATCCTCAGTTACACACAAAAAAGTTTTATGGTTAAATTGATCATATTTTTAGAGAACCATAAAATGTGGTCAATTATAATCATAGAATGGTTCTGTATCTATAATAACAACCATAAAATGTGGTTATCTAGCACCATAGTATGGTTCCTGCAACCATAAAATATAGTTAACATATCACCATAGTATATGGTTCTCTAAAAGTTTGATCAATTTAACCATACAATTTTTTTGTGTGTAGATTACCAAGAAATCTTCTTATCAGTTTTATCACTGGAGAAATGATTAAAACTATTAAAACTTTTCATCATCAACAATATTTCTTAAAATATTGTATTTTAACGTTTTGATAGAATTATTCAATCATTTACATGTAACAATCATTTTGCTAGCATTTATTAATAAATAAAAATTCATTGTACTTCACATTTAACAAAAAGTATGATTTTATTACATTAAATCACAGTAGTATAGTACATCTTTGAGTGAAGTAACTAAGCCATCAACAAAAAAAAATTTTAAATGCACAGTAGTACAAAAAAATGTCCCTACGCTTATTACAATTGAAGAGAAATAATTTAATAAATTACTAGCAAATATCTTTAAATATAAATACTATTATTTTAGAGTAAAAATTGAAAATAGTCCGTTGTTACACTTATATCAGTTGTTTAATTTTACAATGCACATGAAACAGTTAGTCATTCTCTTGTAATTTAATTCTAAGTCACTCTGAATTTGACTATCCAGAAACCTGTCGGACCGTCCTGTTCTCAAACTCAACACTTTAAAATTTGTTTTCAAACCAAGTGTTTTTTATTTAAAATATTTCACTGATACTTCTTGTTCACCATGTATTAAGTTATTCAAAAATGGTTGGGTTCAGCGTCGGTCTTCCAGATCATAAATTTCGTGTAACATTAAAATTGTTTGACCTGGGATGGACATCTTTAAAAATAAATACCTATTGAACAAAATTAAATCTTTAATTTATTTTAGTTTATTTTGATGCAAGGTTAGAATTTTAATATTGTGGCATGAAATTCAAAAAATGCTTGATCTTCGACATTAATGCCATGTTTAAAAAACTTATTTCTTAAAATTTTTAACAGCGTAAGCAAACATTTTTTTTTATATTAACCGGTTAATATCTAAAGCCATTCTCTTGCAATATGATTTCAAAGTCACGCAAAATTTAAATTTTCAGATAACTTTCAGACCACCCTGTTTTCAAAATAAACACTTTAAAATAGTTTCAAGAATGCACGTTTTTTTATTTGACCTATTCTACTTCTATGCCAAGTACGAAGTCGATCAAACGTTGTTCGGCTGAAAGAATATTAATATATATCGGCTGAAAAATTTATTACAAAATTAAAGATTGAAACTTTTTTCAAAATTCCAAAAATATTCCAAAAATTAGAATGAAATCAAATATTTAAACTTTTTCTATATTCCAATAATAATCCAAAAATTCTTAAAAATTCAAACTTTTTCCAAAATTCCAAAAATATTGCAAAATTTATTACAAAATCAAATATTGAAAATTTTTCAAAATTCCAAAAATTATAATAAAATCATATATTAAAAATTTTTCAAAACTTTAAAAAAATTCCAAAAATTCTTAAAAAATCAAAAATTAAAACTTTTTCCGAAATTATTTTATTTTACGTCATAAAAACAGTTACATTTTTTTCCCAAAAAATTGGCTAAAAAATAAATGTAGGTAATCATTTTTTGACACACTTGACATTATTTTTTTGACAAACTTATAATGCCGTAATTCTCTATACCAATAATAAAATTTCATGTCATACAAACTATTAATTTTATTTTTTTCTAAAAAAATTGGGTAAAAAATAAATACAAACCTTTCATTTGACACACTTGACAACATTTTTTTGACAAACTTATAATGCACTAATCTAGTTTTTGATCTCACATACCAATCCCAATAAAATTTCATTTCAAACAAACAATATTATTTTTTTCCAAAAAATTGGATAAAAAAAAAATAAAAATCTTTCTTTTGACACACTTGACAACATTTTTTTGACAAACTTATAATGCCATAATTCTCAATAATAATAATAAAATTTCATTTCAAACAAACAATTAATTTTATTTTTTTTTTCCAAAAAATTAGGTAAAAAAATAAATAAAAATCTTTCTTTTGACACGCTTGAAGACATTTTTTTGACAAATTTATAATGCAATAATTCAGTTTTTGATCTCACATACCAATCCCTACCATCAAGATTTCTCCAAATTTAATGTTCCTACTCGTAATCACTTAAAATGAACGTTTTTTAAGCCAAAAATATGAAAATTTGCTATTTTTGACACACATAATGATTTTTTGACACACTTCCGGTACAGTTATCGAACACAGCGTTTCGAACCTGTCCCTTGAGTATACCTATTTTTAAACAAAAAAAAAAATTATGAAATCCCTCCAGCGGTTTTCCCTGCAGCGTAGGTAATGTAGGTAATGACGGACGGCCATTTTTTTTTTTGCTTTTTTAGAATCAGTAGATCCTAAAACGTCGAGAAATGCCAAAAAAGTGGGGGTAAGAATTTCATTTTGAGCTCATGAATGTAATACTTAGGTCTTTCAGACCGAAGTAATTATTCACTTTATACACAGAAAATAAATAACAAAAAATTTATATAATCCTACATGACCAAAAACGAGAAAACTATGTTGAATCGATGCCAAGATATAACAATATAATTCATGAAAAATCCAGATGTATATATAATAGGAGTTTCCTCATATTAAGTTCATTTTATTTGGTTTATGATAAAAAATTAAAAACATATTTAAAAGAATTAAAAAATTTAATGGAAATTTTATTCTACTGTAATGAAATTAAATTATATGAGCTTATATTAAAATTTATATATCTTTGGAAAATTTATTATAAACGGTAGACAATGATCTATTAATCGGTATTTGCTTTATTTACGTTTTATATTGAACAACGTGTATTTTCTCCTCTTTCTTATTTACTAGAAAAACAGCTAAGTACTGAATTAAATTCAGTCGGCCTATCTGATTTTCCCAATACTAATATTCAAACCTTTAAATTAGTATAGCATTGACATAAAAGATTCTTCTTCAATAATTCAATACCTTCAACAAAAACAATTCAATTTTTAAATAGGAAAAAGTTTAAGCATAGATACACAAAGAATGTTATTTCCAGGTACCCAAAACAATAAAAAGCAAATTATTTAAGAATCCTAACCACAAAACAAATAATATAAATGAAAATAAAAGTAAACTAGCATATTCAAGAAACACCCCTAAATGTGAAAACTCATCAAAAACTAATTTTTCTTAATTAAGTCAATTTAAAAGTTTTCCTCAACTTAAATTGTTTTCCCTCTCACTCTCTGCTTCATGTAATATTTTTGTTTTTCGGTTATAATTTTATTATTTTCTTTGAGAAAAATATTTATCGTTAGCAAATACAAATTAATTTTGTTTGTTTTGAAAATTTTTCCAGGAAACAATATATGCGTTTGATTGAGCGAAGCAGAAATCTTTCCCACTTAAATACACAAACTCGTTTAAAATAAGAAAGTAGCTTAATGCCATAGTGACATCAAACATTATAGAATGAAATTACTTGCTTGTCGCATATTAGACTAAAACAAAATATTTTGATTTTGACATCCGACTGTCTCAGAATTATTTTTTCAAGGTTAGAATTATTTTTTATACACATTTTAGACTTTAGTAATAAGTTTTCGCCTAACGACAAGGCAAGTGTATTCCTCCGCAATTTTAACAGTTGTGTTTGTGATTTTTAAATGTTTTTCTATTTATTTTTTTTATTGAGGTTTTAAGGTTTTGAAGTTTTTTTAGTTTTTATTTCTATGTTAATTTTTTAATTCAATTCATATTTTATATTTCCAATACCCATGTATTTAATTTCGATTTTACGATTTTTATAAATTTTTTTAATACTATTATTTTGTTTTTAATGTTAATTTTTATATCTTTAGTTTAGCTTTTTTATAATTTTTTGTCGTTTCTATTTACCTATTAGTTTTTGTGATTCAATTTGTTTTGTCTTATTTCAAATATACATTTAATAAAGATCATAATAAAAAAATTTATAAATGAACTAAATGAACTAAAATTAACTATTCAAAGTGCCCGTTTGTATTTGTGTTTGTTTTCATTAGCCTTACTAAAAAAATTTCTTTGGCGCATAATTTTCGATGCAAATAAATTTAAATTCATCAACTAATAGCTAAGTGAAACTACCCATTGAGAATGTAATCAAACTTTTCAATTTTCCCATTCTATATTATATTATTATCATTTAATAAATTTCGTTTCGCATCGTGTTTTATTATTCGTAAAACATACGGCTGACATTTGTGTGCATACATGATAAAAAACGTGATCTACGCAGGTGAAAAAGTCGAAATTTGAACTTGATCATTTTTGATTTTCCTGAAACTTGACATGTAAGTAGTATGGACATAATAAAAATACCACTTATTTTAAAAATTTTTTAAAGAGCTTAGTTTGAGCATAGGGGGCACCCCAACATGCATGAAAAATGAAAATTCTGCCAAACTTTGAAATTAAATTTCTCAAGAACGGCTATACCGATTTCATCAAACTTTTTTTGTTTGATAGATGATTAGTTAGTCCTTTGAAAAAAATTAATTAATTGTTTTTATAATCAACTTTTAAATAAAAATATAAAAGAAACTTTTTAAAGATGGCGCTAGGGTCGAAGATCAATTGGAATTTAATTAATTTTTTCTGAAAATAGTTCTATCCTTACTCTTAAATATATCAAATTAACTCAGAGGCGTTAATTCGTGTTCTTGAGATATTTAATTTTAAAGATCTTTAGTCCGATTAAAATTCTTATTGTTCATTATTTTCTCGAACTTCAGTGGTTAAAATTTTTTGATGATATAAATTGTTCAAAAAATAGTACATTATGATGCAAGGACGTAAAGCTAAGGTTTTTGGACGTATGTGGAGTTTGCGAATCGAGGCGCCAGCAGAGATTTGCACCCACATTAAGTCCAAAATGGCTTACGTCCGTGCATCATATACTATTTTTTATTCGCCGCTGGCAAAATATTTTAAAAAAATTGTTTAATCTAGATCAAAATTAAAAATTTTATAAATTTTGAAATAAAAGTATGTTGAACAAGTCGGCTTTGACCAATATATTTGTTATTTCTTTTCAAACAAATCGAATAACTATGACGACAAAGAATAACAAATATTTTAATTGGATTAGGAAATTTGGAATCGAAAGGTTGCTTTGATAAAAATTTCAATTTTTTGTAGAATTTGAACATATACAAATGTTTTTTACTTTTTTGGACGTAACTATGACAACAAAATATATGGCTAAAAAGTGGCACTTTAAGGCCGCAAATCACAGTAACAAAGCAACACTTTAATATGTAGGCGAAAAGCAACACTTTAATATAAAAAAACAAATATATGTAATTGTTCGAGGATTTTTTTTTGAAAATATAGTGGTTCTAGATTTCGGAAATATCATGATTTTCGGCTTGACGAGTTATTTTCAAAAATTCATAACTTCGGTTCTATTAGAGATAGAAACTTTTGTTTTGTTTTTATTTGAAAGTTAAAATATGCTAATTTTATTTAAGAAATAAAATCAATAGAAGTTATCAACAAATTCCTATTGCTAAAAACAAATATAATGTTCAAAGTCATTGCTCCATCCACGAAATAAGTTTTTAGTATGACTATCGTATTTTACGTTCAATTTTCTATAAAACACGTATTTTTAGTGTTAAAAATAAAATAATTTATCAAGCGTGGGACGAAAAAATTCCATAATTGGGTCTTTTACATACCGAACAGATTAGGACAATATATAACCAAGATATTTTTGATTTAGCTGAAAATTAAACAAAAAAAAGTGTTTATCATTACCAGCGAAGTTATGAATCTTTAAAAATAAGTCTTCAAGCAAAAAATCACGAAATTCTCGAAATTTAGATTCGCTCTACTTCTACGCTCTACTGCACGGTGAGGTTGAGGCAATTGCATTTCGATTGGAAATAGGACATGATTTTTTCAGTGTAGTGTCAAACATTGTCACACATATGTTCTGTTGTAGATTTGATATTTGTTTGTTGCAAAATTGTATAGATGAAGTTTTGCTTATATGTTGCTTATTTTCTTTTTAAAATTTATTTGATATGTGTTTGTAATTAGTTTGTTTTGTTTAAACTAATCTGATACTTCAGATTCTGTTCGTGCACAAAACTGTCTGATCTCGAAATCTACCTGTTTCTAGTGGACATCTTGCCGCTCGGACTTTTTTTACTTTATGATAATTACACTTTTAAATCAAACAATGATTCATAAAATTCATTAGGTTTTTCGTCTAATATGTTTAAATAAAGCATAAAAACTTATACGCGCAAAATCAATAAAAAATCATTGAATTGTTAAATGTCTAAAACTTGAATCATTTAGTATTAATTAAATGAGATTTGATAGCTAAAATTCATTCCGTTAATTTATATGAGTCGAAATTGAAATATTTATCGATGGGTTTGTTAATATTTTTCTGTGTACTAATGAGCTTGATTCCTGTATGTCGCTGATTTCACAGTATTTTACTAATACATTATACATGAACGGGCTATATCAAATCAATTTTCCCTGAGGCTGCAATTTTCGCACGTTACACCGGAGTATCACAAGCAGCCCTTCTTTTTACGGTTCGAATAACAAGACATAGAACTGTTGCTGTTCAAAGTGTTTTTAACAGAGTCTGGCATATCTCGAATGCCTTATCTTGAGTCTTTTCTGATAATTTTAATCCTCAAAACTTTAAAATTAGCGTTCAACAAATCCTCAGAAAAGAAAATTAATCAATACTCACAAACCTTTGTTCCCTAGTTAGCATCGTCTCTTCTGATATTCAGAGACGTTTATCTTTAATTTATTACGGTTAACACTGAACAATGCCTAACTTTAAATTAAAAAAAAATTAAGAAAAATGATCGGTTTGGATTCGGTACGGGGATGGTCTGGATGATTGGATGATGATGATGATGATGATTGGATGATGATGATAATGATGATGATGATTGATGATGTTGATGATGATTGGATGATCTGGATGATTGAAATGAAATGAAAAAAAAAAATGAAATCCCAAACGCACTCTCCTTGTGTGCACCCCTGTTTATGTTAGGTGGTTTAGGACATGAGTAAATTCAGGATTTAGTACCTCCGACTTCAGATTTTGTGTTTATGTTGGTGAATAGAAATGGACTCAATGTGTCAATGTTTTTCTTTCGTAAGTATTTTGGTGCCTTGGTAATTGAACGTTTGTGCTGTTTGGTTGCTGTGATGGATGGCAGCAGTATTGTTGGTTCTTATTTTGTTCGTAGTGACATTCTTAATATGTTGTTTTACTCGACTACTTTGTTTTTGTCCCGTTTGGCCCAAGTTTATTGCATAAATATAAATTAATTAATTATTTATGTATATGGGTAATTCTTTTACAAACCGAACAGATTTGGACAAAATCTGACCGACGCATTTTTGATTTGGCTGAAATTTTTTTTATGGGATTTATACCGAAAAGAAAGATATATGGGTTCGAGGATTTTTTTTTGGAAAATATTTTTTTTTTTAAGACGTTCATGCTCCATGTAGGAGGGTTGCCAGGCTAATCAGCTTTGAATATTCACCACGGTCATTCGCAACAGCGAAATAATTACCATGGCAGCCGATTTTTTTTAAGGTCGTTTATTACCTCTGTCTTCCATTGTAGTCGTGGTCTACCACGCGGTCGTCCACTCCCTGGGGTACTAACGTACATTTTTATAATCATTCCAGACTGTGAATCGGCTCGTAGAACATGCCCAAACCAAGCAATCCTGTTAGAACGGATACAACCTATTATATCAGGACCCTCAAGAAGGTCTCTGATCTCAAAGTTATACCGGGTTCTATGCTCTCCATCGTCTGTCTTAAGTGGACCAAAAATGTAGCGTAGGATCTTACGCTCAAATACAGATAAATGCGATTCGTCATTTTGTGTAAGGGTCCACGTTTGTGACCCATACATCACAACCGGTCTAATCAATGTCTTGTATAACTTGAGCTTGGTGTTAGTTGATACATACGGTGATCCAAGGAGAGGTTTAATTGAGTAGAAAGTTCGATTACCTGCAGCGATTCGAGCTTTTATATCTGTTAGTATTGTTGTTTGAGTCAAGCATTGATCCCAAATGTTTAAAAGATTCAAATCCCTCAATTCGTTCATCGCCGCACTTCAAATCTTTCTTCTCAGCCTCTCTTGAAACATTCATATATTTGGTTTTATTGTAGTTAATTGGCAGACCAATTTTCCTAGCACCACTCTCAAGCGACTTGAAAGTCTCACTCATAACAGCTTCACTTCGGCCGAGGATAACAACATCATCAGCGTAAGCAATCATCTGTACTGAGTTTATTGACAAGATATTGTTATTAGTCGGCAGTTTCTTTTGCCGGCACACATATTCCAAGGCTAGATTAAAAAGTATAGGAGGGATAACATCACCTTGTCTTAAACCGGAGTCAACATTAAAAAACTTTGATATTTCGTTCTCTACCCGTACACAGGATTGAGAGTTCTGTACTGTCATTTTGCATAGTGATACCAGTTTACCAGGAATTCCCATTGACACCAGAGCAGACCATAGAGTCTCTCGTTCGAGAAAGTCGTAGGCCTGCTTGAAATCAATGAAAAGTTGGTGCACAGGTATGTTGAACTCTCGACACTTTTCCAAAATCATCCTTATCGAGAAAAGTGCATCGGTAGTACCTCGGCCCCACCGGAAACCACACTGATATTCTCCAAACAGTTGTTCATCAAAAGGATTGATTTTGAATGGCAAAATGTATAAAAATATCTTATATGCTGTGCATAGGAGAGCGATTCCTTTGTAGTTTGCACATGGTAGGCGATTACCTTTTTTATGGATTGGTATCAGCATAGGTGTGTTCCAGTCCTGTGGCATGGTTTCAGTCCTCCAGACCATTTGAGCAAGTTCAAACAATCTTAAGAATAGAGTTTCGCCACCATGTACAATCATTTTGGATGTTATATCGTCGATACCAGGTGCTTTATTGCGTTTTAATTTTGACAGCGCCGCTTTGAATTCCTATTTAGTTGGTTTGTCTACATGTACCTTTGACGCACGAATAAGATTTGCTCGTCGCCCGACTTGTTGCTGGTCACTTAAGTTGAGAAGATTCTCAAAATAAGCGGCCCAAGTATCTAAAATATTTTAAAGGTCTACTTGTAGCTCCCCATCTTCGTTTTGAATAGCAGTCGATCTAGTTTGAGGGCTCTTCTTTAAGGTTTTAACGTGTTGAAAGAAGTTATGCGATTGATGTTCTTTATTGAAGCTTTCAATCGCCTCACACTGTCTCTTCCACCATTCTCTCTCTGTTCGTCTACATAGCTTTGTAACGGCTTGTCTTGCCAGTTTATAGTTCTCCTTCGTGGACCCGGTGTTGCGTCCTTGTAGACACTTCACCCTTAGCCTTCAGCCGTCTTAGCTTCTGTAGGTGCATGCACGGCCATAAGAGAAATATTGTTATATGTACCGCGTACACGTAGGTAGCAGATCCTCTCACTGACCGGGATGAATTTCATCACGGCTTTTTGTATGCGTTCACCAACAAGAAAGCCAGTTCCAAATTCTCTTCGAGAAGGATGACCACTACAGTATAGAGAGTGACTATCCCAATCTTGTTTTTCAATTATCGGCTGTCTAATATCTTGTAGAGCACTAATATCCATCATATACCTCTCAGCCTCTGTTTCTAGACTTATAAGAGCATCAGGAGCGGTTTGGCTGCGCACGTTCTACGTTCCGATTCGGTAGTCTAGTCCTTTTTCACGTCCAGGTAAAATTCTGTTTTTTTGTCCGGGGTTGTTATTCTTTTTCTGGTAACCAAATTTAACATATTAGTTTTTTCTGGGGTTAGGGTGTTAACCTTAGGCCCAACCCAAATTGTCGTGAATGGGTCCGTTCTGCATATTAAGGTCACCAAAAACAACCATTTTACACGTTTATATAGTGAGCCGCTTGATTCAAGACAGACGCCCGCTCCAAGCCGCCCCTGACATGGAGAACAGACGCTTGAGTCGCATTGGTTTTAAGGTGCCAATTTGCCGTGATGTAGCGTCATTGACTAAGCTGTTTTTACTCTGCTTGTCTCCAATACACCAACCTAATTCTGTCAGCATTACCCAGGCAGCACGGCGTGGACGTCGAATTTCAGATTTCGCTACCCTAAAGATCGAAACCTCTAGTTTGTTTTATTTTAAAGTTGAAAGATGGTAGTTTACAAAAAAATTAAAATTAATAAAAGTTATTAACAATTTGCTATTGTTATAAACAAATAAAATGTTCAAATCAATCTGTAGTTATTGCCCCACCCACGAAATGAGTTTTTAGTACGACCATCGTATTATACGTTTCATTTCCTATAAAAAAATTTTTAATCAATAGAGAAATGATTTTTACTGTTAGAAATAAATAAATTTATCGAGCGCGAGCACGATAAAAAATTTTAAAAATCTTTGTCGTCCGGTGCTGGAAAACTTAACTTATTTGTAACAGTAAAACTCATTTCTTAATTAAATATACGTTTTTTACTAAAAGTTGAACGTAGAATACAATGGTCACACTAAACACTCTTTATTTTTATTCGATAATGACTGAAAATTGATTTTAACATTTTATTTGTTTATAACAATAAGAATTTGTTAATAATTTTTATAAATAACATTTTTTTTTAAAATTCCATAAAATAAAACAGACAAAAAGTGTCTACCTCTACCAGAACCGAAGTTATGAATCATTAAAGATAAGTCTTCAAGCCAAAAATCGCAAAATTCTCGAAATTTAGATGCGCTCTATTTCCCCTAAAAAAAGAAAAATCCTCAAACAAGTATATTGTTCGTTAAGTTTATATAGAACCCTGAAGCTGAATCAAAAATGTCTTAGTCACATTTTGTCCTAATCTGTTCGGTATGTACAAGTATGACCCTTATGTGGAACTTTTTGTCATCCCGCGCTCGATAAATAAATTTATTTCTATTAATTAAAAATACTTTTTTTTATAGGAAATGACACGTAGAATATAATGGTCATATTAAAAACTCATATCGTGGGTGGGGCAGGGACAACAGATCAATTTGAACATTTTATTTGTGTATAACAATAGGAATTTGTTAATAACTTTTATTAATTTTACTTTTCTTGTAAATTAACATCTTTAAGCTTTAAAGTAAAATAAACTAGAGGTTTCTTTCTCTGATAGAACCGAAGTTATGAATATTTGAAAATAGCACGTCAAGCAAAAAAAAAATCCTCGAACACGTTTATCTTTTTTTCGATATAAAACCCATAAAACAAATTTCAGCCAAATCAAAAATTTATCGGTCAAAGTACGGTGTATGGTTTGTCTAAGATATCTTATCCCATATCTATTCTCTTTAATCAATAAATAAACAATCAATAAATAAATAAACTATAAAAAGATATTTCTTTAGACAAAAAATTAAATCGAACTTATTATAGTGAACATTTAAAAAAAATTTAATACGAAAGAAAATAATGTTTTTTTTCGTTTGGACAACAACTTTGTTAAAAATCAATTTAAATTTTTAGTTTGAATTTTTTAAGATATACACCACAAATTGACCTGTGAATGAAATGTATACAGTGCAGATTTGCGCAATTTTGATCAACTTTGCAAAATTTCATACCAGTCTCGAGTCATAAATAACAAAGCCTATGTCGGAAATTAATCATGTTTCATCTGTATGTGGGTAATAAATATACATACTACTATTCACAAATAATTAACAAAAACTTATTAAATGAATTTTAATTTTGATCAACTTTGCTACAATTTTTGTTTTTTAAATTATATAAAAACACTACCTAGTAATTTCGCCATTTTTACTTCCCAACCATTCGGCAAGTAATTAGAAGACCGTAATAGCTCGTTTATCAGAGTTTTAAAACGTTAGCAAAGTAATATTTCATATTATACCGTTGCAAATAATAACATTTTCTTTTCTAAACAAAACATTTTTTTATTAGCAATCGTCTTGAATATATGTTTATCACCACCTCACTTTTCCAAACTTCATTAATTTAACTCGCCACTCTAATAAAACATCAAAATTGATTAAATGTGACAAATTTAATTTTAAAAAAAATTAAATTATGCAAAAACCACAACAAAAAATTTTTATAAATTCGACCCGTTTAATTGCTTTGATTAAAATTAATGCTGTGAATGATTATAATGTTTTTATGCTTTACAACACAAATTAAAACAAAAAACTACCTTCGACAACAGCAACTGCTAGTATATTACTTCGGTCTGAAAGACCTAAGTATTGCATTCATGAGCTAAAAGTGAAATTCTTACCCCCACTTTTTTTGGCATTTCTCAACGTTTTAGGACCTACTGATTCTAAAAAAGCAAGAAAAAAATGTATGTCTGTCTGCTGGCCGTCCGGCCGTCACAACCGACGAAATCTAGAAAACGGCTGAAGGAATTTGAAAACTGTTGAATTATAAAAATAGGTACACTCAATGGTAAGACCAAAAAGGACGATGTGTTCGATAACTGTACCGGAAGTGTGTCAAAAAATCGTCAAGTGCGTCAAAACAAGGAAATATGCATATTTTTTGCTTAAAAAACGTACATTTTAAGTGATAATGAGTAGGAACAAAGAATGTGGAGAAATTTTAATGGTGAGGATTGGTATGTGAAATCAAAAACTAGATTATTGCATTATAATTTTGTCAAAAAAATGTTGTCAAGTGTGTCAAAAGAAAGAATTTTATTTATATTTTTACCCAACGTTTTGGAAAAAAATAAATTTAATTATTTGTTTGACATGAAATTTTATTATTATTATTGAGAATTATGGCATTATAAGTTTGTCAAAAAAATATTGTCAAGTGTGTCAAAAGAAAGATTTTCATTTATTTTTGTACCCAATTTTTTGGAAAAAAATAAAATTAATTATTTGTATGACATGAAATTTTATTATTATTATTGAGAATTATTGCATTATAAGTTTGTCAAAAAAATGTTGTCAAGTGTGTCAAAAGAAAGTTTTTTATTGTTTTTTTTCCCAATTTTTCGGAAAAAAATAAAATTAATTATTTGTACGACATGAAATTTTATTATTATTATTGAGAATTATGGCATTATATGTTTGTCAAAAAAATGTTGTCAAGTGTGTCAAAAGAAAGATTTTTATTTATTGTTTAACCCAATTTTTTGGAAAATAAAATTAATTATTTATACGACATGAAATTTTATTATTATTATTGAGAATTATAAGTTATTGAAAAAAATGTTGTCAAATGTGTCAAAAGAATGATTTTCATTTATTTGTTTAGCAAAAAATAAAATTAGTTATTTGTATAAAATGAAATGTATAATGAACATGAAATTATTATTATTGAGAATTTTATTGCATTATAAGTTTGTAAAAAAAATATTGTCAAGTGTGTCAAAAAAATGATTTCATTTATTTATTTAGCCAATTTTTTGGAAAAAAAAAATTTAGCTGTTTGTTTTCGTAAATATAATTGAACATGGAAATTTTTGAATTTGTTATAGTTTCTAAAATATTTTTAGAATTCTGATAAAGTTTCAATTTTTGATTTTGTAAAAATTTTTGGAATATTTCTGGAATATTGAAAAATTTTAAATTTTTGATTTTATTATAATTTTTATAATTTTGGAAAAAGTTACAATTGATTTTGTTATAATTTATGCAATATTTTTAGAATTTTTGAAAAAAGTTTTAAACTTTGATTTTGTAATAATTTGTTTTTAGAATTTGGTTTGAAAAAAGTTAGAATTTTTGATTTTATTTAATTTTTACAATATTTTTGGTATTTTGAAAGAAATATGAATTTTTGATTTTGTAATATTTTCTCGAAACGCTAAATGGAGAGGTTTTTGAGTAGTTCGCTGATTGTATATAATCTTTTCACTAAATTATGTTAATTTATGATCTGTTATAATTTTCCGACAACGTATTGTTGTTTTATAGTTTTGTAATAGATAGTTTTGTAATACATATCTAAACAGAGATAAAAAATACATATACTTTAACAAAAAGTTATGTTTGATATACATCGCTGCCCAAAACTAAAAACCATGTCCTCATAAAAGTTTTTTGCCGAAAACTATATCAAAATCCTTAACCCAGACCGAAGTCTTGATATCTCAGAGCTTGAGATTTCAGCCCCTCTATATTTAACTATTTAGTTTCACAAATAAATATTATTCCTGTCGATAGTCAAGTAGAGTGCTTAAATGAAAACTTCATCGTGTTACGTTACATAATTATTGTGAAGAGATTATATGCACACAATGTGGGGAAAAAACTATTTTAGGTAGATTAAAATTTTGTTTCAATTTTATTAGATGTTGTTTGTTGTGTTTGCATCTAATAATAACAACAAAAGCTGCAAAACAACAAACAAAAGTCCTTATATTTTATTGTTTTGAATTTTACGCATGATTCTTGATTGTTGGTAAAAAAAATCATAAACGTGATGAAGCATAGAGAATATAAATTTAATTGTCTTAAAAATATTTTAGTTGCATGTTTTGTTCATCTTCACAATAACTTTTGTTTTATTTGTCGGTGAAGGCGTAGAGTGAAAATAAATTGTTCTTTCATTTTACTCTTAAATCTTTATGTATTGAGATGTATGTACACAACATAAAATGATATTAGGGATCTTTTAAGTTTGAGGTTAAATATTAGAGGTCATCGCCTGTTAAAATCAACCAAACCAAAATTCCGGCTACAAATTCTTTCCTTCCTTTACCGAAAGCGTGTTCATCAATCAAAACCATAAAATAATCATCATCAAAGCGGTAATAAAAAAAACAATTGCACGTCATTATTATTTCTAAATCAACCTTAAATTTTAAGGCATTTTCACAAAAAAACAAACATTTAAAGAAAATTATTCCAACAAATAATAAACATTTTGATTGAATCAGATAAAGAAAATAATTTTCTTATTACCTTGAAATATTTAAATTACATTTTAACAAAAAAATAGAAAGAAAAACTTAATTTTTTTGTTGATTTCTTATTCTTCTTATCACAAAGTCTTATCAAAAAATAATTTGATTTTTTATAAAAGCAAAACGTAAAGGAATTCAGGTTACAAAAATGCAAAATATCAGGTTTGATTGATAGGTTCTAGAACAATTCAAGAGAAGTAATTTCTCTACATTAATGTTGTGAAACAAATTTCACATATTACCCTTGTAAAGATAATCTCTAAAAGAAAATCCATTTTCATGTAACAAACGAAAAAATAAATTAAAAATAAAATTTACATTCGAAACTTTTTTCAGGGCTTGCCGAATTTAAATTTTTAATAAATGTTAATTTTTTAAGAGATTTTAGCGAAATAATTGTGTTGTTAGTGGAATAAGAAAGGAAATTTATTTTATGGAAAATGAAGCTTTTGAAAAGGTTTTAATAAATATTTATGCGGAATTAAACCTGAAAAATGTTATAGTTCTCAAATCGTTGTTATCATTTATTGTCAGTCAGCATTAATGTTTTCTTGAAGTTTTCTATTTCATAGATTTATATTTTCTGAATTCCGAATTAAATTGCTTTTTATTGTGCAAATATTTTGTTCAAAATTCTATTACTAATTCATCATCAAAACTACGATCAAAATAGTAGATTATATTGCTAGTGCGATTACGTTGTCCAAACAAGAGTTAGTGCTACGCTCGTGCTGCAATCACACTCGTTTGGAAAACGCATTCGCATTAGTATTACACACTATTTTTGTAACAAATCTATAAAATTTATAAATATTTATTTAATTGTTAATTTAATCATTTATTTAACTTATTTATAAACAAATTTAAGATATTTAAATAATTAAAGTGCGCCATCTTCGTTGTAATAGTTGTAAATTAAACTAGATCGCTGCTAAATTGTATTGAACTGAAAAAATAAACATAACAATCCAACTACGGATTTTTTAAAAGCATAGCAATCCAAGAACAGCTGTTTACAATTTTGACAACTGTTTTTTTTGAAAACCCAAAATAATTGTTTTTTCTTGCAATTCAAATGATTTTGGGCTGTGTTTAAATTGTTTTTACTATATGGTAAGTTATTTAAATTATTATTTTGATATTTTAGTACTATAAAAATATTTAGGATAGATTTAACTACAAATCTCACATGCAGGCGGCGTGCGTGCCAGGCATACAAAATATTTTGTGGTCATATGTTAGGAAAAGTAGATTTTTCTTTTACTCTATTCTAGTACAAAATTGAATATTTTTTGTGCATGTGTTACAAAAAATATATTTTTTTGTCTAGAAAAAATAAGGAAACAATTTTTTTCTATCAAATTATCGAATTATCAAATGCATGAAATTTTATCTGGTCAAATTTTATTTAGCTCAAAAAACACTTGAGCTTGGAAAGGCAAAAGCTGGTTTATACTGCATCTACTATACTTTTACAAATTCTTCTGAAAATTCACTAGACTTCTGACCAAAACTTACTCTTACATCCTCATCAAACTCTAGATTAATACTCTGAATCGCAAATTTTACCTGTCAGTATCTATGAAAGACGTTAGTTTAATCTCAAAGGTATCCATCCTTTTCAAACTAAAGATATATTTACAGATATCTTCCTCTACATACAATAAAAGTTTTTTTTTCTTTTGAAATTTATTACAAATTTAATACGTAACAGTATTCAAGTATTCAGATTTTCACAAAACAAACCATATCACAACATGACATATCTAAACATAATATAATAAAATGAAGATGGATGAACTAAGAAAGTTTCTCTATTTAGCGTAAATACCTTTATAAAAAATTTCTGTTTTACAAATAAATGAAATTTAATCTGCAACTACACAAAAGAAAATCGTAGGTAATTTTTACATTGCATGCTAAATTAGAATTTAACTCTAATTAGAATTTAACTCTAAAGGGAATTTATTTAGTTAAGTTAACTTAAAAATGTTAAAAAACATTTTAAGTAACTTCAATTTTTTAAAAGTTTAACTAACGAATTTAAATGTAAATTTAACTTTTTTTTTTATGTAAAACTTGCATAAACAATGTTAAATTAACTAATGTTGCTTGTCAACTTAACAAAATCTTTTGTAGAAACTCCTTTAGCAATGTTAAATTTACATAATTTCTGATTAATTTAACTTTAAAACAAATAAAATTGTACCATTATTCGGTGAACAAAAAATTACAATGCTTATTAATATGTATACATATACATACCTGATATTTAGTCGCTGTTCCTATTAGTTCAGAAAATTACACGTCCAAGTTGCCCAATTTTGCACAACAGACCTGAAAACTAAGTAAAAATGCACTAAAAGTTGAAGTAACGACTTGTATCAAAAAAGATGGTCGAGACATCTTCCACTCTCTTCGTTCGTTTTTGTGGCCTTTAAAACTATGGGAAACCGCAGTAACATTTTCAAACAGACAAGAGTAAAATAAATTATAATGAAACCACCATGTATTCATCCTGTTTTACTACACTCTGATTTTAAATCTTAAACACATACATACACACAATTGCATCAAACAATTATAAAAAAATAAAGAAGAAATTCAAACAGCAATGAAATAATAAAGGCAAACGAATATTATTTTCGGAAAGTATACGATATAAGTATAATTCGATTATGTGTCATTATTTTTTCGGATAAAATTTTAGTAGTTACATTAGGCATTTCTTCTTTTAAATAACCCATTGTTCATGTCATGTTATTTTATAATTTTAATCATTTTCGTTTTAAATGTTATATGAGTTAGATAGACGTGTTGATTTTAGCAACTTAATTATTGACTTTCGTTTTTTTTAAAATTATATTTTAACAAACAAAACTTTTTTAGGCGCGATATGCAAGTAACTCAAATCTTTTACGGACGAAAGTAATGTTTTCGAACGGAAATGACGTTCAGTAAAATAAATTATAATGAAAGCACATATATTCATCTCTATTGTTTTGTTTGTTTTTATTAAAATCGAAAATCATAAAACATTTCAAATTATTTCATTGTTGTTTTGTTACATAAAAAACAAGAGGGCGTGAAATCCTTAAACGCGGTTGAAGTAAAACTTCTTTGGCTATAACTGTGGCAAATATTACTAGAAAGATTAAATTTAAAATAAATATGTCATATTGAAATTTATAGTAGCATTTATTGATAACATAATTTACAGCATGTGTAATAAAGATCCATATGTATTTACATAAATTATTACAAAGTCAATTCAAATATAATCAATTGTATATTCATTTATTATGAAATTAGTAATTAGGCTTTAAGATTTACAAGATCGCGGGCAAGCGGCCGATTTGAGAAAAATCACAAAACAAATGTTTTCGGGCTCCTCAAGAACAGGCGCCACACGAAGTATACAATATGTGGTAATCATCATATGAAATCGGTGCCGGCCCAGGGATGATAAATAAAGGTTTATGATAAATAAAGTGAGAAACATAAATTCTACTTTTGAAAAACTGCATCTATTGTTATACCAAATCTTGCTGTTGAATTAATTAGACATGTTTTCATAGTTAAATTTAAGTTGTAATACTTTGTAAGACTTTGTAATACATTATGTAAATATGGCTCTTTTTTACACATGTTGAAAATTATATTATCAACAAATGCTACACTAAATTTCAATATGACATATTTATTTTCCTGCCACAGTAGCCAAAAAAGTTTTGCTTCAACCAGGTGTAATATTACGCACTTCATATTTTTAATTTTTGATCTACAGGTTTTTTTAATATCCTGAATGCCCGAAGAAAACCAAGCTAACAGGGAACTGGGATTTT